>JAQJVL010000166.1:1281270-1451270 GCA_035578905.1 Stictocephala bisonia | reverse complement strand
TTCATTGTGCCAACCATAGTCAAATGTAAATGTGGAATCATTTCTTCCCTATTTTAGGATTTACCTTTTTTTACACAAAAAAGAATACTTGTTTTTCTTTTTTTCTAACAGACATTTGTAAGCTGAAAATTTGCAAGAGAAACATGTCCAAGGAAAAAATATGTTTCTTTTTCTTTGTCCAAAAATTGAATATTGTCTTAATTTTCCATACGTCCAGAATATTATTAATTTTTCTACTATGCCTATATTCTATGTCAACTTTTATCATATGTTTCTGTTTTAATAGTAAATAATATTTCGTGTTTATATATTTTGAAACATGACCATGCAGTTAAACGTAACCTTTTCTTAATTTTAATAGTCTTTTATTGATTATTGAACAATATTGGTGAAATACAGTATATATGAATTTTGAATATTCAAATCTGATGTTATCCAAAGAAGCCTATTTTACCCAAATATGAATTACACAAGAAGTTACATAGAAATATGTTTCTCTTTTAAATTAGCGTATTACGTTAAACTAGTAATTGTACGAGTATTTTATGTGTTATTTCTGATCCAAAACAACTCCTCAAAACAAGCGTACTGCCGGAAGGACTGGATGCTTCTGGAAGGACCAGTAACGCAAGAACAGCCAAAAAAGTGTGTCCTGCTGGCATGACGTCTTGATCCGAGTTACCCTGTACAATAGTAGACTACTTCCGGAAGCGCTTCCAGCAGGACGCGAACCTGTACAATCTATCAATTTGTACAAACCATTTAAACTTAAAAAAGAAATAGAATTGGAGAATTGTGTACAAATATGCAATAAACTTAATATTGAGTTTGACGGTAACAGACTGTTTTTACAATTAGCAGTACTGAGTGTTTTACTTTCAGCAATAAACGAAAATAAGAGTGAAAGTCAAGATACCTGCTCTTCGTCTATAGTTACCGAGACACTGCAGCTCAGAACTGTAACAAAGCGAAAGAGGGATGTTTTGGCACAATGAAAAATGGAAACCATATTTAGAAATTCTCAAAGTTAAAAATGGTTGGTTTCGGGGGCTGTGGTTCATGAGTGATTTGTATGTGTGTGGAATGTATGATATTAGAAATAATTAATTATGAATATTGATTTATGTCTTTAATATTTTAATATCAGTAATGTTGTTTTGCCATTTTTATCAATAAAATGTTAGATATAAGTTATTGTTTTTGATATAGGATATACAAGTAGATATTTAAGAAACTGTAAAAATTACTGTGTATATTTCATACAGTTAAAAAAACAACATTTTTGGAAATAAGGTTGAGTGGAAGAGAGGACTTAATAGTCCTAACTCCACCTAATAAAGACAATTTTCATTTCATTTCATGATCACCGGGGGGGGGGGGGGGCTACCCAAATAAATCGTTGACGGTCGGCTAACCTAAGTTCTACACGAGGGCTAGCTACCGAAGTTGATTACTGGTGGCTACACAAGTTTAGCACGTATGTCAGTATTTGAATATCTGTCATTTTGAAATTTTGAAAGATGACAGATCAAATTTTAAAGCAGTTTCGTCAACATAGTGGTCAATCTAAATAGTGAGCAAGATTTTAGTTTCCAGCTTCTTATAATAATGCTTAAGTAGAAGGATATGTTCCCAAAAATCCCACTTGTTTACCAAAAATTCAACTTTACCGACTTTTTGTGAGGAAAAGTTACGAATAGAACGTAACGGAAAAGTGTATATAACACTTTAAGGACATAATTTAATTGGCAATATGAATATTTCATTTGATGTTATCTAAACTAAATATTACAGCTTAGTAGAACAAAAACTGAGCAATCAGGTAAGATTTTTCTTGTCAACCATTTTAAATTTTTTTCTTGGTTATGAACAATAAAAAATCTAATATTATAGCATTTTTCCTGACAGAAAAGTGAGGGTAATTGTGAAGGCAAAAGTGTGTAAGGTTTTAAGTTTCTAGCTTCTTTTAATAATGCTTCAATGGGAGGAACTATTCCAAAAAATCATTGTTTTCGACAAAAGTCAACTCCATAAACTTTATGAGAGGAAACTGTAGTACAATGTATACCACAAACATATATATCACACTTTTTGTTCAGAATTTAATTGTTAGTTTAAATATTCCATTAGATATTATCCAAACTAAAAATTACGACTTCAGTTAAACAAAAATTTCAACTCTACAAACAGGTCAGTGTTTTCACGTGTTATTTTAAATTTTTATAGGTTATGAAAAGTGAAAAATAAAATTTAATAGCGGTTTTGATAGAACATTTTTTAGCTTATCTTAAAAGTAAGGCAATAAAATATGAAAAAACCTAACAATAATATAATTTTTTGAACGAAAAGTTACATTTAACGTTTTTTTGATGATGACAGAAATACTAAAAAAATGTCTCCTAACCAAAATTGTAGGAACTTTTATGACACATCTGAGGTATGCTGTCAGATTTGATCTACAACCAACCGTTCAGCTACAATCAAGACGTAAGTAAAGCTCTCCATTTGTAGGTAAAAAAGTGCATCTGCCATTTGGGAATTTTTCGGGGGGTTAAACAATTTTAGTTATCGGAATTTTCACGTCGGTTGCTCAGTAAAAATCACAAGTGTGCCAATTTTCAAGTTTTAGCTCATCTGGAAGAGGGTTAGAATTTGTATACGTGAGTCAGTCGGTTACACGAATAACTCAAAATGCGGCTTCAAGGTTGTCATTTATTTAAGGATTTGTCACGCCACGCCCCTAGCGTCATTGGGTGGTAGGGTTGGTGAAAGGGAGGGGGTACAGTCAACTGAGCCAATGATCATGTCAAGCAGACATGTCAGTATTGCGCGCCACTGCTAGCAATCTTCAAAGACCGGTGTTCAATTTAAACTGAAAGGCTTCCTAGTGCTATAATTATCGATGGTTTTGTTTAAACATTTTAAGGTTTCCAACGTTTCAAAGCTAAACTGGGAGATTTATTAATCCTAATTTCACTTTAAAGGTACTTTAATTCATTCCTTATTCATTTGTATTTACTAGGGCTACATCATTGCTTGAAATGTGGCCCCCTATGGACTAAGTTCTTAAAATGTGGCCCCGGGGTAATCTGTCACTTTTGCCCCCCCCCCTGGGGGCCCTGGCTGTCATTCATTAGCAATGACAAAATACCCCACTTCTAGACAAACGACTGGTATACCAACGGTTGTGAAGAGTTAAATTGAATCATTAAATGAGTCATTAGGAGCAGCTCTGACTAAACACAGCTAGTTTTCTTGTTCTGCCATCCCGCGCATCATTGACATTGTTTCCAAATTGGAATACAGACTGACGTTTTTTGTTTATTTATTTATTTATTGGTTCAACGGTTCCACCATTTTTACAAAACTTATACAGTTATTAATACAATCATTAACATAATTATAGTACATTAATACAATCAAAACAATCAAGATGGCAAAAAGTAACATTTAGCATTTCAAGTTCGACAATGACTTACATAACTACAAAAAAGAGCAATATATTTAAATCAGAATACAGTAAGTACTGGCCAGTTTGTGTGTATATATAAACAAAACAGACTAACAATACATTAATAGAGTCTCTAAGCAACGTAACAGGAATAGAATTAATAATTCATAAAACAACAATAACAATAATAATGCCTAATAACATAGCAAAAGAAAAACAGAGTGATGTCGTGTTGTGTGATTTCAATAAATGTAAGTATATGAAATAATTAATTACTATGCATATGAGGGAAGTCAATGCTCATCTGTGCAAGATACTTCTTGCGTAGTGACTTTGGACTTTCATTAAAGAAATCAATAAATGTGGCTTCACTCCCCAACCTCAAGAGTCTAGTGATACCATGGTTGGCGGCATAATTCGTTGGCTGAAATCTTCTCAGGAAAGTTGACTTTGACCTTGTGCCACTGGGGATTGAAATGTCGATATCAGACAACAGTGAGGGACAGTCTAAGATTCCATTTACCAGTTTATGCAGAAAGAGGAGATCCATGTACTTCCTTCTCACATGAAGAGGCTGCAAACCATACATCTCACCGACCTCCGCTACAGGGGTATCCAGATAATTGTAACCAAGTTTCACTCCTAGAATTCTCAATAGGCGCAATTGTATCCTGTTGATAAGCCCAATGTGCCCTGTCTGATAGGGTGACCAAATTATTGAACAGTACTCCAACAAGGGGCGCACAAGGGCCTTATACAAGACAACGAGTGTATTAGGAGATTTGAAATCTTGACTTGCTCTAATTATGAAACCAAGCAGAGAAGAGGCCTTAGAAGAAATATACATGAGATGTTCGTATGGGCTGAGGGAAGGTGTCATAATGACACCAAGATCTCTTATTTTCTCCACCACCTGAAGCAGTGATCCACTGATGTGGTAATCGAAGGTTTTGGCTGTAGTGTTACGAGTAAAAGAAATTACAAAACATTTTGATACATTTAGCTCCATGGCGTTTGATTTATTCCATCGAGAGAAAGTTGAAGGTCCTCATGATCCTGTAGAGAAGACACCATGTTAAAAATCTTGATATCATCGGCGAAGAGCAGCGACTTGCAAGGAACTACACTGGTTATGTCGTTAATGAACAACAAAAAAAAGCAGTGGGCCCAAGTGAGATCCCTGCCAGACATTGCAGGAAAAGGCTGAGATACGCCACCGTCACACTTAACGATCAAAGAACGATCAGTTAAGTAGCTCTTCAACCATTGCAGAAGGGATCCCCATATTCCATAACCCTCAAGCTTAGCGATGAGTAGGCTGTGATTAATCTTGTCAAAGGCTTTGCTGAAGTCCAGGTACACACAGTCCACTTGAGCAGAATTAACAAAGCTCTTCATAATATACTCTTGGAGCACCATCAAATTAGTAGCAGTAGAGCGAACTCTTAGAAACCCATGCTGCTCCGGACAGATGTAACTTTTCAGGTGGAAGTATATATGATCAAGAATCACACTTTCAAAGATCTTAGCTATAGCAGATTGGATTACTATGGGGCGGTAATTTCGTACATCCCATCTATTTCCAGACTTGAAGATGGGGACGACAAAGCTTTGTTTCAATATCGATGGGAAAATGCCAAATGCAAGGAGGCACCTGAACAGAACTGTCAGATGAACTGCAATGACGGGAGCACAAAACTTCAGAACACTAGGCGGTACATCATCCGGTCCAGCACCCTTTCTCGCATCAAGTGAATCCAGCCTCTGATGTACATCTGGGGCAGTTATATGGCAGTAAGACAACGTTTGGTTCATGCCAAAGTCAAACTTAGGGACGGGGACGACTAAGTCGCTGAATACTGATGCAAAATAATCAGCAAAGAGTTCGCATTTACCTGAGGGCTCATTTTCCTTCCTATCATCAAAGGACAGCTGTACAGGCAGACCAGGAGAGCTCTTGAGAGAGCCAATGTGGGACCAGAAGGACTTAATGTTCAATGGTATATCGTTTTCGACCATACTAATGTAGCGAGAATAGCACAGACGAGTAAGGGCCTTACATTCTCTTCTGACTCGGCGGAAATTCTCAAGGTCATCTTGTGCCAGTGATATCTTGTAGATTCTATGTAATTTCTTCTTTTTAATGACCAATTGTTTTAATTCACTTGAGAACCATTTTGGGAACCTGGATTTACCAGCCATGCTGATTGGAGTAATTTGTTCTAATTAACGAGACCAAGTAGTCACTGAATTTATTGAAGGCCTTTTCTGGGTCTTTTAGATCATCCGATGTAGGGTAACAGAGTGCCTGAATACCCTCGAACACTGCGTCTAAGTCACATCTACGGAAATCCAGCGTTGTACTTCGGTTTTCGTCGGTAGACGAATGCAGTACCTCCACCACAAAATGCAAAGCTGGATGGTGCCTATCCTCATCCAACAGTATATCCTGCGCATGGTCGGTTTTTGAAGTTTGAACAGATGAGAATATGAGATCAAGGCATACTCCTCTGTAGTTTAGCACTTCATTTACTTGCTTCAAATTATATGTATAAGAAAGCTCAAGAAGACAACACGACGAGTTTGAGGCAGTAGTGGCATCCAAGTGTGTCCAATCTGTGTCAGGCTGATTAAAATCACCCATCAGTATAACCTCGGCAGGCAATATCAGAGAACCAAGGACCTCATCCACAGCATCCCTAAAACCTGAGTATATTAAGCTGGGTTGGTTTGGAGGAATATACACAACACCAAGAAGTATTGTGGAAGATGAAAACTTACACAAGACAAATAGACATTCAATATCACTCACATTGGTAGGAATTCTAGTACAAGATATGCAATTTCGAATGGCTACGAGAACTCCACCCCCACTAGTCTTGGAGCTAGTTTGTTGGGATCTATCACACCTAAAAATGTGGAACCCAGAAAGACCAAGCTCAGCATCATACAAGTCAGTTGTAAGGTTGGTTTCAACCAGTGATATGATATCGTAATGTGACGTACTTACAGCTAGAGATAATGAATTCAATTTAGTCCTTAAACCATTTACATTCTGAAAATAGCAGGAAACAGATAAAGGGGAACCATTGAACCTTACACGTTTTTTGAACTCTTTAAAATTTTGGGAACATTGTTCAAATTTAATGGTAAGATCAGATTCACCACGAGATTTCCTATCCTCAAGCTCAGCTATCACTGATTTAAGGTGTTTCTGTTCTCGAGGAGTGCGATCCCTTGCATCCCTTTATTGAATCACTCTCGGCGTGTTTGTAGGTGGATACGCCAAAGTAGCACGTGCTCGTTGTTTGTGCTATAGGCCCTCCCACTGTACAATGCTAATACAGGCAGCAGTAGGAATAATGTATCAGAATTGAGTGTTATTCGTAATAATAGAGAAAATTAACTTTTTCAGAGTGCATTTTACCGAACTTGATTTGTAAAAGTAATTTGAATAACAACTCTTTATGAAGAGTTATTTCCTTAAATAACAATTTTAATTCTTACAAAGAGAAGTAAAGTATTTTATTACTTTGTTAATATCAATATTACATTAAATCATGTATAGCTTTGCTAACTCTATACTTCATAAAAAGGTATGAGACTATAGAGACTTTTAAAAACTGACATAAGACCGTCCTGTTGACAAATTAGATTGGCATAATTTAACGCTTTTCAATGTAAAACAAATCTATCAATGGTCACAGAGTATTGATGTATAGCACATTTTACTTTCAGTTACATATATTTGAATGATTAAGTTTGATAAAGATACATTTTACATGTTTGTATATGTAACATTGTTGTGTAAGAAGTAGGAAATAGACTGATGTGTAATTTTTTTTTTTAAATCACATGACTAAAAAAAGTGGTTGAGGTTAAAAAAGTCTTCAAGTATTATGTTTATACTACTGCATATAAACATACCTTTCCCTAGTATAACTAAGTGCAGACTCAAATCTTAAAATATTAATAAAACTAGTTTTAAAATAAAATGTTTGTTTTAAATTGAAATATTTGATTGTAATTAGATCTCTACAATTGTTAATAATCATTCTGTTTAGATAACATAACCATCTTATCGAAGTATGTTCTGTTGGGTTTAATCAGAGTAGTAGTAGATGTTGTTAAAGGTATTTATTTACAGAAGTGTGTACTCCTTCACCTAACCTCTCTACTCTACGATATTTACAGAAGTGTGTACTCCTTCACCTAACCTCTCTACTCTACGATATTTACAGACGTGTGTACTCCTTCACCTAACCTCTCTACTCTACGATATTTACAGAAGTGTGTACTCCTTCACCTAACCTCTCTACTCTACGATATTTACAGACGTGTGTACTCCTTCACCTAACCTCTCTACTCTACGATATTTACAGAAGTGTGTACTCCTTCACCTAACCTCTCTACTCTACGATATTTACAGAAGTGTGTACTCCTTCACCTAACCTCTCTACTCTACGATATTTACAGAAGTGTGTACTCCTTCACCTAACCTCTCTACTCTACGATATTTACAGAAGTGTGTACTCCTTCACCTAACCTCTCTACTCTACGATATTTACAGAAGTGTGTACTCCTTCACCTAACCTCTCTACTCTACGATATTTACAGAAGTGTGTACTCCTTCACCTAACCTCTCTACTCTACGATATTTACAGAAGTGTGTACTCCTTCACCTAACCTCTCTACTCTACGATATTTACAGAAGTGTGTACTCCTTCACCTAACCTCTCTACTCTACGATATTTACAGAAGTGTGTACTCCTTCACCTAACCTCTCTACTCTACGATATTTACAGAAGTGCGTACTCCTTCACCTAACCTATCTACTCTACGATATTTACAGAAGTGTGTACTCCTTCACCTAACCTCTCTACTCTACGATATTTTATAGGTAGTTGAATCTCACAATCTACTTTACGATACTTGTTAGGTAGGTGAATCACGTAATCTACTCTACGATACTTGTTAGGTAGGTGAATCTCACAATCTACTTTACGATACTTGTTAGGTAGGTGAATCGCACAATCTACTCTACGATACTTGTTAGGTAGGTGAATCAAACAATCTACTCTACGATACTTGTTAGGTAGGTGAATCAAACAATCTAATCTACGATACTTGTTAGATAGGTGAATCGCACAATCTACTTTACGATACTTGTTAGGTAGGTGAATCAAACAATCTACTCTATGATACTTGTTAGATAGGTGAATCACACAATCTACTCTACGATAATTGTTAGGTAGGTGAATCACACAACACTGACCTGATGTTAATTAAGAACTATATTTGATGCTAGTTCTCATTGTTATTTAAAAAAACGCAAAAGAATAGGACCTGTTAATGACTTACTAAGTTAAATTATAATCAATCATAAAAAGTAAGCTTAGGAACATCATCCGTACTTGTTGTTAGTAAGGAAACGCCTAATCTCTTATAGTTCTAATTATAGGCCTACTTATTCTTAGATATGAGACGCCGACAAAACTTTGTGCGTATTTTAAGGCAAATAAGAATGATTACATGAGTGTGGATGACCCGTGTAGTTTTTTTACTACTAAGTTCAGCTGTTCCTCAGAAAGGGACACTTATTGATAGCCAAATAGTCAGGGCAACTGAGGGACCTACATCTCTACGTGGAATCCGAACCATGTAGTATTGGTAAATTTTCAACTAATTGACAATCCTGATACTCAGTTCTCTCCCATACACAACATCCGGACACTGACACTGACATCCGGACTCAACATGGACACCTCATTATTGTTGTCTAGTAGGTCTTGTGTTCACGCCGATAGCAAAGATTGAGCAGACGCCGGTCGGACTGAGCGTAAAACCTATTGCTTACATCTCTAAAATACATTGTCCCCAAGTACCAGAATGAAAAAAGGTGAGCTCTTGACAGGGATAGCTAGCATCCATTAAATGTATTATTAATGAAAGCTATTAATGAATAAAGCTATTAATGAAAATTGATAGAAGAAAACTATAATATAAAGTTAACAATTGCATATTAAGGTTATGGTGTCAATCAGAGGGGGAGTGAAGGGAAGATCCACCAGATTGGCTCTTATTCATTTTGTCAATGAATTTATTGGTTCACTGGAGGCGGGAAATCAGTAATTGGGCACTTTGCCGATTTTATGAAAGCCTTTGACTGGTATAATACAAATCTGCTAGTCTTATGTAGGCCTAATTAGAATATCCTGTTTTATATCATTGTAGGACAGAGTTAATAAATATAATGAAAATAAATAAAACTCAGCATGTTTAATATTTAAACTGGTTAGGTATTATTTGAATAATATATTTGTTCCTTGCACAAAATTACTTAATTCAACACTTGGTTCGTCGCTAACTTTTAATTTATCCCTTTCCCACCTTGTGTCCACTAGTGTGGACCTTGGAAATAAAATTATTATGTTTTTTCAAAGCCTTGAAGCAGTTTAAACCTGATGTCTACGTAAGTGGAACATTATAGGGAAAATTATGGTACTGAGGTTGGCAGCCCTGCTTGCAGACAGACCACGTAGGTGATTGATGAAGTCGGTGTTTGGCTAACCTCAAAATCTTTCATGTCCTGGAAAAGTAAGTTGCACTTTTTGACTATTTTCGTTAATTTTAAAAAATATCAAAGGATAGTTTTATGAACTGTAACACATGTAGATTACTCCTGTTATTTAGATTACCGCTAAATAATTACTATTAAAAACATATGAGTCAATTAATTTTGTCGTCCACGCTTGAGGACACTGGGGCTTATAAAGAGCATACAGCATTTTTTGCTTGTCTACGCTTGTGGACACTGGGGCTTATGTATGGCACACAGCATTTTTTTCATGTCCACGTATGTGGACTCTAGGTGTGATTTACAACTTAGACTTTATATCTATGACTACATATGCGGTGATAATTATTGTGAGTAGTGTATGTCCATTATTTTCCTATTAAACAAAACATGATATGTGACATTTACAAAAATATGTAAATTTACATTTATTGTTCAAATGTATCCCTCCCACTCACTCTCTCACACAAAATGTACGTAAAACCAAATCCCAACAACCTAACACTGATGACCTCCCTCCCATAATCTCTCCCTCTTTCTCATTGTCTCTCCTTCCCCCATTTACATAGAAAATTTTTCAAATGTACCCTGCAATTTTTTTTCGTTTCCAGAAAATGGACGGCTTTGATGCTTTGACCAATGATGACATTTTTGAAGTGCTTGCCAATACATCCAACTACTGTGACGATTCCGATGAAGACCCAACGTGGCAACCTGATGAAAATGAAAACAAGAAAAAGAATAAATTTCCATACAGAAGGTTACCTTCGCTTTTTGAAGATATATTGGCAGACGAAACAGATGAAACGGCTGAAGAAGTGAATATTGTTTATGAAGAGGTAGCACCAACTGAGGAAGAAGTAGTGACAGCTGAAGACTTAACTGATAATGAAGGCAACAACACCTTTATCAAAGAGGGGTATATTGTAAATAATGTAAATGAACACGAAGATTCTTCAAAAAAAACTTCAGAAAAGATCACTAGAGATAAGAAACAGAGAAAAGGGAAAACAGGACAAAGGAAAACCCCAGATAAATTAAAAGGAAAACCAATAAAAATAAAAAATAAAAACCACCTCAAGACCCCAAAATATTGTTCAGAAAGCGGCCATTTCCAACACATATTCCAAATGCTAATAGTGATGAGCTTAGTGATGAAATTCATCATCCTAGTGATGGAAATCCAGAAAACATGCCGCCTCCTATCCGAACACCGTTTGAGTATTTTCAAGAATATTTTAGTGAAGAATTTTTTGAACAGCTGGCAATGTACACCTCGTGTTATTACATGGCCCAAACAAGACGTGATCTGAAGACATCTGCAAGTGAATTTAAAACATTTATTGGCATTAATTTATTCATGGGTTGTATAAAATACCCTAGAATAAATATGTATTGGCAAAGAAAGCTCTCTATCAGTGCCATTAGTGACTGCATGACAAGAGACAGGTTCTCTGCTCTCCGAAACAACATGCACCTAATTGATGCAAACACTGTCCCTGATGATGTTAAAAAGAACAATAAGCTTTGGAAGGTACAGCCAATAATTGATATGGTTCGAAATACGTGTCTTTCACTTCCACGAGACACAAAAATCTATTCTATTGATGAGCAGATGGTGCCCTTTACTGGAAGATGTCCAGTGAGACAATATGTAAGAAATAAACCCAGGCCCGTAGGCTTGAAAAACTTTGTGTTGGCGACAAACGAAGGCACAGTCCTTGACTTTGAAGTCTATCAAGGTAAAACAACTAGACTCTGTAACCAAGAGCTAGGGTTGGGGCCATCTGTTATCATGAGACTTGTAGAGACTGTTCCGGTAGGAAGTCAGATTTTTTTTGACCGCTACTTTTCAAGTATCCCCCTATTTGTCGCTTTAACAGAAAAAGGTGTGCATGGGACTGGGACTATAATGCGGAATAGGTTGAACAAGGAGACGATTGATCTGGGAGACATTCAAAAACTAAAACGAGGTGAGTTTGCAGAGTACACCAGAAACGATGAGAAAGTATGCGTCACAGCATGGATGGATTCTGGCCCTGTTCTAATGGCATCATCATACTATGGTGGTCAACCAGTAACAACTTTAAAAAGATGGGACCTTAAGAGCAAAATCGAAATTGAAGTTTCTTGCCCAGCAGTGGTCAAAGAATATAACGCTTGCATGGGTGGAGTGGACAATTATGATCAGATGCTCGAGTACTATAGAACCTTCTTTAAAACTCGGAAATGGACAGTAAAGGTCATTTTTCACTTCATTGACCTAGCTGTAGTAAATTCCTGGTCAGTTTATCGAAAGGACTGTCGATCCAACAAAAAGAAAAGATCTGAAACCATGGATCTATTAGAGTTTAGACTTGCCTTGGCTGAAACTCTTACAGAGTCAAGACCGAAAAGGATAAGCAACAGACTTCTAAATGTAGACCCCCAAGAAACTGCTGATGAGGAGGAGCCTCCAGAGAAGAAAAGATATGTCGCAGTTCCAGAAAATGACAAACGACTTGATGGATACAACCATTTCCCTGTGGTTCAAAAGATTCCACACGCCATGCGCTGCAGAAATGACGGATGTAAACAAAAGTCAAGAGTATTGTGTGAAAGTGTAAAGTATTTCTCTGCTTGACAGCAGAAAAACATTGTTTTAAACTGTTCCACGCAAAAAAGTAACTGTTTCATTGAAAATTTCCAATGTACTGGCAATTTAAACCTAATTTTACATATAAAAGCAATATTCTTTGCAATAAGTCACTTTGAGCTCATTAGTGTTGTATGAATTAATTAACACCTAATGTCCACATATGTAGACATTACCATTTTTATATAAAAAATATATTTTTAACATTCAAACAAATAAAATATCTTATTAAACCCATTTTAAACTAGAATCAATGGTATGATTTTTTTTTTCCTTTGTCAGTTCTCTTCCGGGTGGGAAAGGGTTATAAGCTATTTCATAGGTTGTTTTACTATAAACCCGTATAAATGTATGTTTGATTTGAACTTTTACAAACAGTAATTTTGACCCGGATAAGAACTAAACCATGAAATAATAAAATTGCTTAAAGCTTTACAAAAAATGTCTAAGGAAGAATAATTTTTTATTTGAAATAATCCAAGTGTCTGACCGTGCTTTGCTGTTAGCAAACTGACAAATAAATAAAACAATAATCATGTATTTATGTATATTTGTTTTAGTTTAATGTAGCCTTACTGTATATGTTCAGGGTGCAGGGGGAAGGGGCGAATTACGGTTTTCAATCTAAAGTGGTGGACCTAGTTATTTTTGTATCATAACACAAATGTATATTGAGTAAAATCATATATTTTAGGAGGAGTGTCAAGTCATCGATAAAACTTATCAAGTAAAGTTTACAAGTTTTTTTAGTTTATAAACATCTGATGAAATAAACTCAAAAATATATTTCTTTAGGTTGAAGTGCTTACTTGAATCTAAAGTATGACTACCATTCATTGCATAAGTGAAATTAATGAGATATAAAGGCTATTTTTCTGATTTTTCATATCGAATTTTCTTGTCGGAATTTCCATTTTCCATCGAATTGAAATATTTAAATAACAAAACATCAATTCGAGAGTAAGGGAACTCCACTCGTTATGTAGTCTGATAAAACACGTGATTGAGTGTCCTACGTGTTGTTTTGTTAAATCGTCTATATTGTGTTTTGACTGGATGGGGAAACGACCTAATTCAAAAATATTTAAATTTATAGTAATAGGATCAGTGATTTACTATTGTTTTAGACATATACACAAGTGTTGTTAGTTTTACTGTACAGTTATGTACTGAAACACCGAATAGTTTGTGAAAGCGTCTTTACTTTAAAAAATAGTTATGAGTTGTTAACACATGATGAAGATAAGTTGCCGAGTGATAATTTTACCATCTTCTTGTTTACAATAAATTGGTAAATTTATGTCTTGCTAGTGATAGTATTAGCACAGAATATTCTGTGGTATTAGCTTACTCATATTACCTATTTTACAGTATTACTTTTATGATATAAAGCTGCAATAGATTCCTTTTGTGAATTTTACATAATATGTAATATAAATTGTATTTGAATAATAAGTAAGTATAACATACCCAAATATATTGATATTTTTCTATTTTGGAAGCTAGCTGTGAAATGAAATAAACTGAGTGTGATAATTGGGAGTAAAATTACTTTTCCCTCATATCAATCAATAAAACAACTTATATACAACAATATTTTAACGCGTTAGCAATAACAACTATAAAAATATACTTGTAAGACGTTTAAAATCTTAGTTATGAGGAAAAACAGCAATGATTTTTAACTATATATATGTAATAGACTCTGCAATCTATAGTAAAATAATTGAGGAGCGTAAAATACCAAATAATAATAATAATAATAACGGCACAGTTTATCTTATCCATTTTTGTTTAGTTTATCAAGGCTATACTAAAATCCAGAGGTGTCTTGGCAGCGTAGCAAACAGCTGACGTCCTTTGCGCAATAGCAGAACAACTTTCGATCTGCCCAGAGCGACAACTGCAGAAACTAAATTTACCTAATTTTCAAATCATTTTGTACAACTTTTCTCTATTTAGCTTTTAATTTAGATAATTTGTTCATTATACGAACCAAAACTTAGTTGAAAAGTAATTATATTAGCATTTCAACACGTATTTACAAATATTATGGTCAAACTGCCTAACTTGGACGGTTGCTCATGATGGCAGCAGTGGTTTGTGACGTCCTTGGGTTTTTATTCTGACTGGAAGGCAAGACCAGCAACAATCAGTTACCGTGGAACATTCAATTCGGGAAGTTCGTGTCGGTAAATATTGCAAATTTGATTTTAAATCAGTACGTAAATGTATTATCCACAGTAACATTCCAATATGTTGTTGAGGACAAAAAGATAACAGTAGTATTGCATAAAAAATAAGGCAATATTCGGAAAATTAAATGTTCTAAGGTAGGTGTGTTGTGTGACATATGTGATTTGGCATAACCTTATTTTGGTAAGTTTTAAAACTTAGGTTTAAATACTTTGTAAGTGAAATATCATAATAATGAACTGTATATTTGACTCATCTAATTACTTATAACTTATTTTAATTCTACTACCTAGGCCTACGCTGGAGAGGAATATACCCATATTTACTTATTTATTATAGGTTATGTTTGTGCTACAGTTGACAATTAGGCCTGATATTTATGGACATTTTCAGTTTATTTAATCACAACATGAAACAAAACACCTAAAAGAGCTAAATAGGCATATTTTTAGTATTAGTTTTGTTTAATTCCTGTTCATAAATTAGCAAAGTTTCATTTTATAACATTTACTCAAATAGTGAAAACAATTTAATTCAATGTTTATTCATTTTTATAAATTAAAATACATTCTGAGAAATAGGCCTAAATACATGACCATCTATCAGGCTAGTAAGTAAAGTATTTAAAAAAATTAGTACACTCAATAACATTCTTTCAAAGCATCCTTCAAAATAGTCCAATCACTATGCCTAATTTGTCATATATGGGTCTATTTTAGACATTTTTAGTATAAAAATATGGGCCTGTTTAAAAAAATTCTATTTCTCTTAGACTATTTTAGCAATTGTAAAAAATATAAATTCTCTGTCATAAGCCTGTTGACTATAAGTTATTAGTCTGTAGGAAATTTCTTAAGACACTCGGTTCTATTCAGTTCATAGGTCTAGGACTATATCTAAAATTCAGATTAAGTGTACTTTATTATAATCAAATAATCCCAATTAATTGAGATGTATTTAAATGTATTGTTATCTAGTGGGGTTGGTTAAATTTTTAACCTGTTTTAGTGATTTTTAACTGTACTGTTAGCAACTGCAAATTACATTTTGGCAATTGTTTGGTATATATATGTATAAATTGTGATTAGGCCTAGTTTAAAACATAATATTTGCTTCAAGTATTATTGTTGAATAGTTTTCTGAAGTATGTGACCAATAAAAATAGTGCCGTATTAACTTAATATGTAGAATTGTGAAGATACGGGCCTACATTTTCTTCTAGGGAGGGCTCTACTTTAAGTGGGTAGTGATAGCTATGGTAAGTTGTTAAAATATTTGAATATCCAAAATTAGTAAGAGCTACATCACTTTTTGAGATTTTTTTATTAATAAACCAAAGCTAATGAACCAATACAAACCTATAACATGGATTTGTCTAAAAGCTGGACGTCGAAGACAGCAAATGTGTCATATTTAAAGTTAAATTTCGTAGTGTCTGTGTATTGGTAACATAAGGAAGGAGTGCCATATTTAGCATTTGTGAAAAATTAGGCCTATTATTGCTGTTCTGTATTTTATTTTTACAATTCAATAACAAAAATTGAATTTACGCAAGTTTTATTTGTAATATTGCTTAAAAACAAGAGTGAGTAGGCTAGTGATCTATAGTTCTATGCGTATCATGTGTACTGGTATTCTCAAAACATACATGTAAGGTCGAAATGGACCTGACTAAGATTAATTGTTGGTAGATTAAATTCATTTTCATATTGAACTAGGCTGATCATCTAAAATAATTTTTAATTTTCTTTATTTTACTGTCTACGCCAGTGGCATTTTTAACATGACATTCAAACGTTAAGGAACAACGGTCCAAACTCCTATGGGAAATTTTAAGTGGATTTCCTGGGGTTTGAACCGGTAACCCTCTGTATTGGAAGCAGAAGTGCTAACCACTAGGATAGCAAGAGTTTACTAAATCAAAAAAATTTACAAAGTTTAAAACTCAGTTAAAGAAAGTATATGTCTAATACTCAGTTAACTGACATTAACATGAATACAGGAAGGGTCATGTAAAAAATAATTATTTTTACTAATCTATTGATGCCTTTGTATTTTGAAGACACTATACTAATACATCAAGGCGTTGAATTTAGATTCAGTACAGAATCTTGTTGAATATTGTCTGTATTCGTTTGATATTTAATCATTAAAGGCGCATATTGTCAGTGAATTTCTTTATATTATTAGGCTGCCTATTGATTGTTGGTTATTGTCTGACCAAATGTAATGGATAGAACGAGTTCATCAGAGTGTAGTACAGTGGTTGTGCTTGAACTCTTAGTGGAGCCAGCCATTCTTACAATGTTATCCTTTTAGTTCATTAGAGTGTAGTACAATGGTTGTGCTTGAACTCTTAGTGAAGCCAGCCATTCTTACAATGTTATCCTTATAGTTCATCAGAGTGTAGTACAGTGGTTGTGCTTAAACTCTTAGTGAAGCCAGCCATTCTTACAATGTCATCCTTATAGTTTAGAAGTTTAAAATGACGTATTTTACAGGTAAACTATAAGGATAACATTGTAAGAATGGCTGGCTTCACTAAGAGTTCAAGCACAACCACTGTACTATACTCTGATGAACTATAAGGATAACATTGTAAGAATGGCTGGCTTTTGTTAGTACTGGTCAAGACAATTTAAAGATAAATTAAGAGTAAACAATGGTTAATATTTACTAAAAGGTTTAACTATATTGATAATTTATATACTGGCCTAAAGTTATGTAATCTGTCGTTTCCAGTTAATTATTAAAACTATATATCATATTATATAGTTATTATTATTGTTTAATAACAAACAATCAGTGACGAACATTCATGAAAAAGATACCTCTAAAAAGTTTCTTGTTCTTTATCAATTTATTATTTGTTTGTTGTCTCTCCATAACATTAAATGCTCTACTTTACAATTTATTCATGTTTATTTGAGATTCAAATAGGTTTGAATGCTAAATAGAGTTTTAAGTTAATGAACTTTTAAATCACTTTAACCACTACACTAACCATGTACCTCAAACTCCTCTTATAGCTCCTCATTTTATGTAGGTTTAATTTGTTGCTTAAAAAACATTTTAATTTTTTGCGTTGCAACAATCTATATTCAGTTGCACTATTTAGTATTTTGAGTTATTGTTATTGTATAACATTTTGTGTATTTTCATAGCTGTGAATTAAGTTGATGATTTATTTGGTAAAACAAAACATAATTTATTTATGATTGGAATATTTACTATTTCCTTGTATTAATTACTACTATTGATTTCTGTTTGTATGAGTGTTTTCATAACAAACTCAGTCTACCACTGTAACGATTAATGCTCAATTAACATATTACAACTAAGGATTAATTGAAAGGGAGGATATTTTAGCCCTATTTTTGCTGTTTATACCTATCATAACTGTACAATAAAGCCATTATTATTGTTATTTATCCATGGAATATATAGCCAAGTAAGTTATTTTAACAATGTTGGCTTTGAATCTTGTGTTAGAAATCAAGAAAATTCTTGTAAAGACCTCTAAGAGTGTATTTTACATATAACTTATATGGTGAGTATTAATTTCATTAACATTATTTTTAACCAACTGAGTAAACATAACTCACATATATATAGTATATTTGTAGAATACACTATATTTCTGTATTCATTAGTTGCCATGGTTAGTATTAACTGACAAGACCCAACTGACAGAGTATAAGGCTCACATAACCCTAAAATATTATAATTCAACCTAACACCTCTTTCTGGCTTTTGTTTTTGCCTGGACATTTTTGAATTTTTTACTGTTTGTAGACTGTTTTTTTTTTAGTTTTTGTAAGCTTTAGGTTAGGTTAGGTTAAGTTCTTAATTCACATGTTAGTAGAAAGCACAGTTAGCTAACAACACATATTGCTCGTGGTATAAGGGAAACTGCGGTGCGTGTTTTTACTGGAACAGGCACACCTTTGCAGGTGTGGTTCTGTGCAGCTACATTGTATGAGGAGTAGCAGAGGGAGAGAGTGAAAGAGATACAGTGCTATGCACAGTTATGGCTCTGTAGACTGCAGCAGTTTATAAACAGTCCACAAACAGTGTGACAATGTTTAGCATGGATAAGAACAATCTGTATATAGTTAATTTGGGTCTTTTTTAGAAGAGGACCCCCACTCTTGAAAAATGTTCTATAGGAATAGCCCCATGAATGGGAATAAAACAAACCATAACTATGATTTAGTAAATGTTATGATGAAGAAAAAGACACATTATGTTATTCTGGAGGCCTGAACAAGTTAATGTTGTGCCAGATTGCTTCGACCAAATCTACGTAGTTGTTCCTGAACTCACACAGATATGAGTCTAGCATCTCTCTGTTGGTTTCACAGTCACGCTTGTTTCGAGTAGATTTTTGGTGTGAACTCCACATTGAAAATCCACAAAATTTTCACTATGTTCCCGGCGAACTTGGAATGCTGTTCTAGAATGGCCAAAAATTGTTGTCCCTGGTAAAAGACTATCCTTAATACATGACAGCAAAGTGGCTGCTGTTCTGTCTGGCATGGAATAAAAAAAAAAAAAAAAAACACTTGTCTCTCTACAAACTCCTCAAAATACACATTGTTAAGGATACATACAACGTACATTGTTTCCTTCGTGAAACACATGTTTCATCAATTTCTACTGTACAATTATGACCGCCAATCTTTATTGGGTCTTGGGAAAATAAACCCCACTGACTTACAAGTTTTCTATTCTATAATTTAAAAGAATTTTTTAAGAGCGGTGGACTAAAAAAGACCTGTTGTGTTAGAAGGTGCTTAAAGACAGTAGAAAATAATCTAAATATGATGGTACCAACTGGTTTTTTCATAATGACTCATTAAACAAATTTTAAATTGATAAACTCATGCTCGTAACTACCAGACTATTGTTCAATCACTAATTATTGATATAAAGTAAAATAAGGGACCATAAAGAGTACATGCTTAAGTATTCTTACACATAATCTGACTATATCGATTCATATTTATCGGGTTCCTTGTGAAGAAGTAAGCTATAACCTAGTTCATAGTAAATTGTTTTGTGCTTTTGCATAAGCACTAATAACTATATTAATGTTCCTGTATATTACGTTTAGCATAATTGTTCAAAAAATTAATTAGAACTTTTGTCTGTTTTAGGTCACTTTCCATTGGCTCCTTGAATCCAAATGAAAAGAAGCTAATTCACAGTTTGCTGCATTTACGTTTGTTTACAAAAATTAAGCCAGGATTGTGCACTTTATCCAATAATATGAAGTGTGATATAAGTGTTAGTTTGTGCGTTCTAATTTTAAATTGCTTTGTGGTGGTATTTGGTCTTCAGCGTCAAAAACCGGTGTATTTAAATCAGTTTGCATTGCATGTTCCTGCTGGAAAAGAAGTTGCTGACCAGATTGCAGATAAACATGGGCTCACCAATATTGGACAGGTCAGTGCTCATAATAGTCAGGAATTTGTTTGGTGTGAACTTAATCTTGACTCCTGATAGTTTTTTGCATAAAAATTCTGGAAAAAGATTCAATGATAATGTTTTTGTATGTTGGATTTGACTGAATTTGGATTCCATATTGATACTTATCTGCTTAATTGGTTTCTGTAGACTGCAGCAGTCTAAAAATCACACTCAGTCTACAAACAGTGTGACACTGTTTAGCATGGACAAGAACAATCTTTATATAGTTAATTTGGGTCTTTTTAGAAGAGGATCTCCACTAATGAAAAATGTTCTACATGAATAGCCCCACAAATTATACTACAATAACCTTTGAAATGTATAGGTTATTTGTTTAATGGGTAATTAGTTCGGGAAAAGACAGTTTAAAATTACTTCATGAGGTTCTAATAAGTTATCATTGATCACACAAATTAAAAATGAAAAAAAAACAAGTTTTTCTGTACTAAAGGTGCTATGACGTATCCTACATTAAACATTAGTACGGCATTAAAATGGAAAATCAAGATTAAGAATGAGAGTATTGCTAATCATTTAGTTGCTAATTTCCTCCAGGCTTAAGAGCAAAGTATAACGGGAGGTTTTTTACTTTAGAAACAAATATGACTGTTCAAACCAATGCATTTTCTGTAGATGCCTGCATGTGATGCTATTAAATGGTGATTCATTTTAATTAAGTGCTCGAGTGACTGTTTAGTTTACTATTGCTCAACAAAGAAAGGGATGAAGATACCCTGGTGTATGTAAGAGTAGAACATTAACATTTATACAATCATTACATTCGATACAACATTTACACAATAACAGGCGGTGATTTAGATTCAATGTATAGTTTATACTAATTAGCTATTTTTGTGTCTGTAGAGGGTATTACATATGAGGACTAGCTTGTGAGCATGCTCACATTAACAAGGCCACAAGCATGTCCTCCTGTGTAATAAGGTTTTTTTTTTATTTGAACATGCAGATGTGAACATTGGATCAGTTTGATATTTGGAACTTGCCCACAAGCATTTCTCCATGTGTAATAGGTCTGTCAGCAAGTCTAGTCCCCTTGTCCCTTGTCGGACTACCCATGTGCACCTTTTTTGCTCTGCCAGCCTTAACAAACTGTTTATCTTGTTTATTGTGTTTTACATTTTGCTTGCTGTGTTCCAAGTATTTTTATCGTTTTTATTAAATTTTAAACATTTTACTCCTCAATTTATGCCTTATTTCCTATGTATAAATCATAGGCTTTTCATTGACTATTAGGCCTATAACTAGGCTTACCATAATTTCTGACCTCCAATCCAGGACATTTTTATAAACTGCTGGAAGTCAATCCCGGATAATCCCGGACATTTTTAAGTGCGTATTGGTAGGTGGGAAAAATCATCATGGTTTAATAATTCAATAAAACAACATTTTAGTTACAATTTCAACCTTCTTTAATTATTTATTAACACACTATTCAAAGTTTCTGTATAATTTATTTAAAGATATATAACATAAACTAAAGTAAAAAGAGTCCATTTATATCATCTGTACTGGATTCTGCTGATCGTCTGATTGTTCGCCTTCAACTTCACTTGGACGATGTTGATATTTTTCAGATGACAGGACCTTACGTAGAAACTTTTTATCATTCTTGATGTTTTCATAAAAATCCACACAAGACAACTTTGAATTTATTTTAATATTAAGGAGTTCCCCTACCACTGAAATTGACATGCGTCCTCTTTCCGCACTCCATACATTGCCCATTATGGAAAATACCCTCTCCACTGGTGCTGATGTGCCTGGCAAGCACATCCCAAATTCCACCAATTTGAAAATATTCTTGAAGTTTTCAAACTATACTTCTTTCCATTTCTCTTGTGTCGTGGGTCTTTTTTCTTCAGGCAGGGCTTTCCACTTTGGTACCAATGTACGAATTACGTCACAGCAACCTGTTTTGTCATCAAACAACTGATCCATGTCAACTGAATTGGGTACTATTTTGTTGACAGTCAGTCCGCTCTCTTCTAGCTCTGCCCAGGTAACGTCTACTGTTTCCAAGGACAACCATGAAAATTTGTCCGCTCCATCAAAACTCGATCCCCATAGATTCAAGTAGTTTATACCAGCATCATAAAACCCTGTTGTGCTCTCAAAAAACATTTCTTCTTCAACTTCACCCTCTGTCTTAAGTTGGTTTAATAACTGTTAAGCAGCAAAAGGAACAAATTTCTGTGCTTTTCTCTCTTCCAGCTGCCTTACCAATTGATGGTAGACTTGTGCTGCCTCTGCTGCACTGATATCATCTCGTTCTAATTTTAAAATAGTTTTTTGAAACATCTGCAGCGATCCATGGACAAACATAAAGAAGAGCTCATTTACTGGGTTGTTGAAAAAGTCCACCATCAGTTTTGGGCTGTGTTTGTGTTCGTTGGCTAAAAAATACATCTTCAGTGGCTTGTACTGATGGATAATTCTTTCGATAGCTGGCAACAAACTCAAAAATCTCGTGCTGCCGTGAGATAAAAGTATTTTAAACTCTACACTTGCATATTCACAGAAGTCTTTCATTTCAGTCACCCTGACAGTGTACTGGTAAAAATATTTTTACAGTTTGACCACCATTGCTTCAATGTTAACAGGAAGAACGTCACATGCTGTTTGTACCGCATTGTGAGTGATGTGAGCTGAGCACCCAATTCCAAGAATTGGCCTTTCTAATTTGGCTTGGAGTTTCCTGAAAACATTTCCTTGACCACGTCTGTGGGCACCACCAAAATTTGTGTTGGTGTTGTCAGCACATAGAACTACTATTTTAGCCTCAAGATTTAGTGGCAATTTATTGATTCCTATCAAAATGTGGTCCAGAAGAATGTCACTTGTTTCACCAGGTACTTCTTCGAAATAAAGCAGTTTAACATTAACACCCTCATTTAGAGTAAAGTACCTGACAACAACTGGGGTCAGTTTAACATCTTTTTTGTTGGAACTATCAATGAAAACTGTAATGTATGTAGCATTTTTCAGATCATTTAACAATTTTTCAAAAATGTACGGAGATATAACATTGATTAAAATAGCTTCAGTTTTTGTTCGAGCTGATGAAAACTTGGGTTCGAACAACTTTTTTACTAGTTTACTGGTGCAGTCATTAGTTTTAAAATTTACTTCATGTTGTGCAGTATGGTAGGCAAATGCCGCCTCTTTTGCAGCGAGTTGCAGCTCCTTGTCTCCTGAATCTTTATTACTAAAAAAAGAAGTAATGTTTGAGGAAGAAGCTGCACTTACAGCTTTCTTGTGTTTTTCACTTTTGACATGATCTTCGATGTCGAGTCGTCCTCGGTATTCAAGACTAAATTCAGAAACACATGTCAGACATCGTACTCGAGAACTATTGTTTTCACATGACTTTAAAGTGTAAAAATAGCAGCGTCACTATTGCCAACGGCTAGACAACGCAAGTCAAATTTCCCAAAATCCCGGACAATCCCGGACTTTTCTCAATCCCGGAATCTTCCCCGGACAAATGGTTCAATCCCGGACTGTCCGGGCTAATCCCGGACGTATGGTAAGCCTACCTATAACTTATGATGATTGAGATTGATTCATATTCCAGGAAATAGTAACTAATTTTGCTATAGAGGTAAAAAATCTTAATGACAATAAGCCCATGAGCGTGTAAAATGTCTTGACACCAACTCCACAAGCCAGCCCACAAGCATGTCCTTGCATGTATTACCTTCTCTATGTTGTTCAGCATTACACAATTGTAATTTTTGGGCTTTTCGAAACTATGTCACGGGCCCTACTACTAAGTGAAGTTTGTCTGATGTACATGAAGCATAACTAAAACTAAAAAAAAGAATGTATAAATACCTCTTGCACCAACAAGTGTTTAACGCTGAATATTAGTATGGCCTGGCTTACATTTGGTATATCCAGTATAATAAAACATGTAATAAACAAGAAAATGTCTTCTCAACAACGTGGAGGTTGCCAAAGTAATGACTAATGTCAGTCCTTATTTACTGGTCATATGTCTTCTAAACAACGTGGAGGTTGCCAAAGTAATGACTACTGTCAGTCCTTATTTACTGGTCATATGTCTTCTAAACAACGTGGAGGTTGCCAAAGTAATGACTACTGTCAGTCCTTATTTACTGGTCATATGTCTTCTAAACAACGTGGAGGTTGCCAAAGTAATGACTACTGTCAGTCTTTATTTACTGGTCATATGTCTTCTAAACAACGTGGAGGTTGCCAAAGTAATGACTACTGTCAGTCCTTATTTACTGGTCATATGTCTTCTAAACAACGTGGAGGTTGCCAAAGTAATGACTACTGTCAGTCCTTATTTACTGGTCATATGTCTTCTAAACAACGTGGAGGTTGCCAAAGTAATGACTACTGTCAGTCCTTATTTACTGGTCATATGCTTTTGGCTTGACTTTCAACCAGTTGACAAGTAGTTATCCTGATATTACAGTAGGCCTGGAACCTATACGTATACCAGTAGATTGTTCTGTATGTTGGGCTGTGGAAGTGTTTGATTCTTACTCAAGTATTCTGATAGTTAGTAGCTCAATTAATTATTAAACTGAAACTTCACTGTGGGTGAGCTGGTGGTCTAGGGCGTCAGGACTTTGAGCTTGGGTTAGAGATGCAGTGGTGAGAATCCGGCCTGGACAGGGAAATACTTATCAGTAATATTTTCTTTGTAATGTTCTAGTTTGCCACTTTACTCAGGACAGTTCCGTTCTTGGACTTTTGTCCACCATGTCCACTTAATCATGTACCATTTTCTATTTGTTTGCTTTTTTGAGAAACCCCAAGGCACCTAGCCCATGTTCTATAACGCTTGATTTGCATTACTCACAATATGACTCATTAAAATAAATGTGTAAATTTAGAAATATAGGACTTGGAAACATGTAGCATGTGGCTGGTAAGGATGTGTATCTCACTAACACACCCTCCTTCACGCTACACATACGCACATCCCCACAATTGACATCATTGACTACATGTACCTGTCCTTGTCGCCTGACTATACCAAGTTTCGTACTGTTTACAAAGCTTAGAATGTGTAATATTTTGTAGGAGGCAAACTTGTCAATTTTGAAGAACTTCACTGAAATTGATGATTTTGTCTGTTAACAATTTTCCGACACCACCAGTGGTTAAACTGTATAAATTAAAATCATAATACATAAATTAATTAATTTACATTAGCTCACTCACTACACTTGAGTTTTAACCTATTTATAGCTAAATATAAACACCCAATGTATTGCTGAGTCCATTTAAAAAGTGCTTATAGCATTTATATTTGGTACAAATGTTTGTTGTAGGTTAAATAGGAAAACTAATTTATTTAATCTTTTAGGCGTAGAAACCACCCCTAAAAGATTGTTCCATAAGGATAACATTGGGTTGATTGTAGTAAATTAATGGCAGCTATTTTGTAAATAAATAAACATGTTTGTTTTGTATGTTTCACATTAATCCTATTGATTAAGAGTTTACGATTGATTATACTTTTTCTATATTATGTTTTTCTCTATACAATTACTGTATGTGTGAAGGTTAGACTAGAAATAGAAGGCAAATTAAGTGCAGTGAGTGAGCTACTGCATATAAATCTAATACAGTTTAACCACTAATATTTGTACTGTATTTAAGTTATGTGCCGAAGGCCGAGGTGTCACGAGCGCAGCGAGTGGCGGTTGGAAGCGTGCAAGGGTGTCCCCTAGTAAATAATATAACTATTAGCATAGAATATAAACACAGATTACCCTTGAAACTTTAAATGCCTGTGGTGTAGGTGTAGAGCAAAAGTATAATATTTACTGTGGTAGAGCCCTGAAGTCAGATGGGAGTAAATCCATGCTTAATAACTCTCCCAAGGAAATGATACATAAGTTCCCAAAGTCTCAAAATAATCGGTTGAATGGTGCAGTACTGTATAAAAGACACACATATAGACTTGAATTCATTTATTACATCAAACAAAACTTCAACTGAATCATTCAAACTTACTCTCTCTAATGTATGAAATAATTTTTGCAAAAAATTTTTTTCAACGTAAGGTCCTCAAAAATAGGTCTACCGTTCAAACTACATTTAAAGTGTTACGATACGATCATTATTACGAACCGAGTCGTTGAAATAGAATCCATGCTTAGGGAAATGGCCCACAAGTATTTTTGATATATTTATGCATTAGCAAGGCTCTCAAGAATGGTTGGGAATACATCTCAACAAGATGAACGTGGTGGCTGGTTTGAAGGTCGCCGGGACACGCTGACAAGGCCAGAAGGGAGGGGCCGGACCCCAAGGCATTGACAAGGAAAGAAAGGAGACACCAATCTACTTCTCCATCGCAATCAAGCTAAACCGAAGGAAAAAATGATTACTTTGACGGATGAAAGAATTATCGAAGAGTATGTAATTGAGTTTGTTGTTATTGTAAGTTATTGTAACTGCCTAACACCTTGCCACACTATTTAAACGAACTAAAGATAAAAGAACGATCAGTATTTTTATGACGTTAAAATTACTTCTTAGACTTAGTTCTAAAATATGTATTATGCAGCTTATATAGTTTGTGTAAGAAATATATCTAGAATGCTAGACTGCTAAATAAAAATTGTAGTTAATGTCGGACCTCGCTGATAAGTATGGTTTTTATTTAGCAAGGACACAAAAAAGTAAAAAAAAAAAAATATTCAAATAAACTATTCTATTCTGTACATTATATTAAACTTAAAAACCCATGTTGTTTAAACCATCTTTTTAAACTCCGATGATAAGAATAACACACAAATTGAATACTACACAAATAGAAACAAATACATTGATTTCTACTATATCAGGCGTCACAATTTTACGTACCGTACTATTTTTCACAATCAGGATTCCGATTAACTGTTAATTGGTTACTTAAATCTAGGCTTAATGCATTTTTTATAATTTGATCTAGTTGAAGTTAAGCTTTTATAGAAATTATTTTTAAGAGAGCTTGTCAGTAAAATAGGCGATACCAACGAAGATTTACAGGTTGTTCGTTATAGGCGTGCAATCACAGTAGTAGGGTTTACTTGAAGTCGTTCACTTGCACTGCTTGTGTGTACATACAGTATTACGATCATTATTATGTACAGCTGTTCATGTATATGCCCAATTACATTAAGGGCACTGATTTTTTTTTATTTGTTAGTCCAGTCATATTGGGTAGACTGTGTTCCCATGGTGTTTGACACAGTGTAATGTAGTGTGTTACAATGGTCGAAGAGGTGGGTGGGTTTGTTGAATCTAACAGTTGGGAAGTTTATTGTATAGGCATTGACGTTCGTATGACTAGTCATAAACATTGGGCGGGTTTGTTGAATCTAACAGTTGGGGAGTTTCGTGTATAGGCTTTGACGTTCGTATGACTAGTCATAAACAATGGGTAGTAGGTGGGCGGGTTTGTTGAATCTAAATATTCAGACGGTGTAGTCTATTCCTGGATTGTCCTGAAAAATATTTGGATACATTCTATGGGTGGTAGATTTGACTCAATATAAATGTATTGTGAATTTTCACATTAGTACAAAAATGTTCATCAACCATTTTTTAAATGTTGAGGGATTATGATTAAATTAACATTATAGTCTTTTTTAGCCAGCAAAGAGGCATACTTATACAGTTTAAGTATATATGATTGATTTAATCTCCAGTAAAGGAATATAAAATAATTAATATAGCTGTTTAATTGTCATCCGTCAACTCTGTGAATGTGCTCAAATATAATCCAATAACATTCACAAGCTAAACAAATCCATTCCCTGCTTGTAGTCAATTGGATTCATTTCAGGTAAAGAGATTTTCCGCCTGAATAATTTTTTCTGATCGAACGCCCGTCTACGTTACGAAGTGGTTGACATTCATTGACTCCTTTATTTGATACGAACAAAAGGCAGAAAAAACTGGGTCAATTGAGCTCAATCAATTCAGGAACACGGCTGGAATCTCATAACGTTGAGTTCTGTTGGAAATGAAATATTCCTTTTTATTTTTTACCATTGAAGTGTCGCTGTCATCTTGTTATTTAATTAGGTTATTTTTTTACTTGAAACCTGCGGTTTTTACATATTTATATCAGTAAAGTATTTTGAAAACTACTGTAATTGAAATTTCGTTTAGGAGTTTCGAAATTACGCAAAACATTCTAGACTGTAAAATTATTAATAACTCTAAAACGCTCCTAATACCACATGTCCTACTATGCTTTGTTTTCCTTGTGCGTGTATGTCTGTGTTTTGTAAAAACTAATAACTCCAGAGTGGCTTATTGCAGTTGTGTGGAACTGTTTTAGTATTTTAGACCTTAGTCAAAAGATGGGTAAAATATCTCTATCCTTTCAAAAACGTTGATTCTAAATTCTTATAAACAAGTCAAGTATAGATAAGAAAACATGTAACGTGCAGTTTTTCTTTTTTTAAAGGTGATTTCCTTTGCAATTAAAATTTGTATTATAAAATCCAGTATTTATCTGTAAATTTAAATGAAAACGCAAAAATTAAATAATATTTTAATATAATTGTAATAATTGACTACATATGGCTGTTATCAGTTACACTACGGTGACTTTTGGAATATAGTGTGACTGTATCTCACGTAAGTATATAGGCACGATACCTCAGTACAGTTGATGAAAACAATGAATTATTGATGAAAATATTGAAAACATCTGTGTCTGCAAATTTTCCATCAATTATACTTTTTTTGCTAGATTAAATTAAGCAACTTTGTAATCAATTGAAATCTTAAACAAATTTTAAGTTTAACATGATTTTAGTACATGATTAACTACATAGTTTAACATGATTAAAACGACAAATGTAGGCCTACATTTGTCGTTTTAATGATGTAGGCCTACATTTGTCGTTTTAATGATGTAGGCCTACATTTGTCGTTTTAATGATGTAGGCCTACATTTGTCGTTTCTATTCCAAATATGTTTCAATTATACAGCAATATTTCTTAGCTGACCTTGGGTCTTATTTTAAACCTATTTCATATTTTTAATGATGTAGGCCTACATTTGTCGTTTTAATGATGTAGGCCTACATTTGTCGTTTCTATTCCAAATATGTTTCAATTATACAGCAATATTTCTTAGCTGACCTTGGGTCTTATTTTAAACTTATTTCATATTTTTAATGATGTAGGCCTACATTTGTCGTTTCTATTCCAAATATGTTTCAATTATACAGCAATATTTCTTAGCTGACCTTGGGTCTTATTTTTTTCAACCTCTCGGAAGTTCCGAGATGCGACCTTGTGCTTCAGATTTCGCGGTTCTGTAAAAAAACACATACACACAGACATCTAATTATTGTCTGTCAATTTGTTTGATTACAGCACTAACCTTCGAATTCGATCGATTTGGGCGTGTCGAAACAAAAAGTCAACTGCCGACGAATTGGCGGATTGTGGTGCGGTAATTGGGGTTTTTACGACGTGAGACAGATGAAGTTAGCAGTGGCTGCAAAGGGGTATAGTCTTGTTACAGGCATTAAGTTATGTACAACTTTTTGAGTAATTTCCCACTATTTAGATATGGTTATATGAAGGTTATTTCGCCGTTTATGAAGAATCTGTGTTTCGGCTGGTTTTCATACACTGCTGTGCAAATATACAACCTACGAACTAGGTTCTGTCATTGATGACATAAAACAGAGGCTTCCCTTCACTCGGATATTGAAAATAGTTAAATATATTAATTTAATTACATTATATACACAATTACCTTCTAAAAGTTTCATAATGTAGTTTTATAATTTTGACCTCATTTCAACGCATAAGGGTACACGAGTTCCCGTACTCACTCTACGTAATTACGTACTGCTCATGTCTGGCCAGCCTCTCACCTCCGTCCTAGTTCTAGTAGACCGGCCTCATGACCCATCACCAACCCTCAATTTTACTGATAGGAAACATAACAGTTGGGAAGGGTGTTTTTATGATCACCAAGTGTAGGTCTAGTATGAATCAAGGTTTCCCAACAACCCTCAATTAGATTTAATGCTAGGAAAAGTAAACGTTATGAAGATCGTTTGTATCGATCGCTCAGTTATGTATGAATCAATGTTTTCCAACAACCCTCAATTAGATTTAGTGGTAGGAAAAGTAACCGTTATGAAGATCGTTTGTATCGATCGCTCAGTTATGTATGAATCAATGTTTTCCAACAACCCTCAATTAGATTTAATGCTAGGAAAAGTAACCGTTATGAAGATCGTTTGTATCGATCGCTCAGTTATGTATGAATCAACGTTTTCCAACAACCCTCAATTAGATTTAGTGGTAGGAAAAGTAAACGTTATGAAGATCGTTTGTATCGATCGCTCAGTTATGTATGAATCAATGTTTCCCAACAACCCTCAATTAGATTTAGTGGTAGGAAAAGTAACCGTTATGAAGATCGTTTGTATCGATCGCTCAGTTATGTATGAATCAACGTTTTCCAACAACCCTCAATTAGATTTAGTGGTAGGAAAAGTAACCGTTATGAAGATCGTTTGTATCGATCGCTCAGTTATGTATGAATCAATGTTTCCCAACAACCCTCAATTAGATTTAGTGGTAGGAAAAGTAACCGTTATGAAGATGGTTTGTATCGATCGCTCAGTTATGTATGAATCATTGTTTCCCAACAACCCTCAATTAGATTTAATGGTAGGAAAAGTAACCGTTATGAAGATCGTTTGTATCGATCGCTCAGTTATGTATGAATCATTGTTTCCCAACAACCCTCAATTAGATTTAATGGTAGGAAAAGTAACCGTTATGAAGATCGTTTGTATCGATCGCTCAGTTATGTATGAATCAATGTTTCCCAACAACCCTCAATTAGATTTAATGGTAGGAAAAGTAACCGTTATGAAGATCGTTTGTATCGATCGCTCAGTTATGTATGAATCATTGTTTCCCAACAACCCTCAATTAGATTTAGTGGTAGGAAAAGTAACCGTTATGAAGATCGTTTGTATCGATCGCTCAGTTATGTATGAATCAATGTTTTCCAACAACCCTCAATTAGATTTAGTGGTAGGAAAAGTAACCGTTATGAAGATCGTTTGTATCGATCGCTCAGTTATGTATGAATCAATGTTTCCCAACAACCCTCAATTAGATTTAATGCTAGGAAAAGTAACCGTTATGAAGATCGTTTGTATCGATCGCTCAGTTATGTATGAATCAATGTTTTCCAACAACCCTCAATTAGATTTAGTGGTAGGAAAAGTAACCGTTATGAAGATCGTTTGTATCGATCGCTCAGTTATGTATGAATCAAGGTTTCCCAACAACCCTCAATTAGATTTAATGCTAGGAAAAGTAACCGTTATGAAGATCGTTTGTATCGATCGCTCAGTTATGTATGAATCAATGTTTTCCAACAATCCTCAATTAGATTTAGTGGTAGGAAAAGTAACCGTTATGAAGATCGTTTGTATCGATCGCTCAGTTATGTATGAATCAATGTTTTCCAACAACCCTCAATTAGATTTAGTGGTAGGAAAAGTAACCGTTATGAAGATAGTTTGTATCGATCGCTCAGTTATGTATGAATCAATGTTTCCCAACAACCCTTAATTTGATTGGGATTTAATTAGGCTTACCAGACGTCCGCGTTTAACCAAATTGTTCTTATACAGTACATTATTGATTTTATCCCCCCCCCCCCCCAATAATGCGGACAGTCATCTTTTTCATAGTTGTCCACGCGTCTACAAAGTGTCCGCGTAAAAAAAAATTGTGCGGTGTTTACTCATTTTCATATATTTGTTAGAAAATATGTATTCCAGCATATAATATAAGCTGATAGTTGAAGAATACAAATGCCACAGCTTTATCAAGTCATTAGTACTTGCTCACTGATATGGTACAATTTGTCAATATTATCAAGTCTTTTTAATACGGTACAATTTGTCAATCTGATCAAGTATTTTTAATACGGTACAATTTGACGTTGTTTGTCTACGTGCCAATCCAATGCGCATTAGCCATTAGAGAGCATCAAGTAGTGTTGACTGTTATTGTCGTTAATAACACTTGATTTTATTATTAACGATTCTGTCCTTTCTGCCTTTACCTTCAGTATGTAGTTCTCGTAAGTAATGTAAATATAAATAAAAAAAAAAAAAAAACCACGAATTCATTATACTATGATAATACAAAATGTGTCTTCTCAAGTTTACAGAAAGATTAGTACTGTAATTTTAAATAATTTGTAAATAATAACGAATTATATCTGGCATCTAAGTGGCCTAGTTTCACATTATATTACTACGATATCACATAATACGCTAAATATCTTGCTATAATTGGATATGGATATCTGCAACATTTAGTACTGTATCCATACTTATAACTTTGTATACTATTAGCATATTGTATAGTATTAACTAAAAATGTTGTGAGCATTAATTATTAAAGTATAAAAAACTACAACTGACTAATACAAGTAAAGAATACGTCGTACAAACGTCATAATTCAAATTTGTGAATACAAATAGTAAATCCCATATATTTTACTATGACAATTATTTATCATACACATTTATCATACAAATACATATGTATTTCTCGATATATGCATTCTTTTATTTAATGAACTATATACTAGTGTTACATGCTAGTTTTCAGGGTAAGTTGTGGATTTCCAAAACTATTTTACTTGTGAGAGTTGAGAAGTTATAATAAAGTAGTTTCCTCAGTTTTTTCAGTTTATCCTTCGTTATTGGTTTGTAAGACCTCAGGAAAAGAAGAAATCATTTGTTAAGACTAGATTTAATGGTAGGAAACACAACAATTGGGAAGGGTTTTGATGATCGCCTTAAGTATGAATCAATGTTTCCCATCAACTCTCAATTAGATTTGAATTTATTGTGAAAAAACTAACAATTCCGATGGACGTTTGTATTGATCGTCAATATATTGTTGCGGACCATGCAAATTTGTGAAAGCTCTGTGCGGATAGGTGCGACAGGTCACTTCTGGTTGTTAGGCCAATCGGGAAGCCCCCCGACAGTACCAAGATTTTCTAGTATGGTAGTTTTTTTTTTTTTTTTTTTTTTTTTTTTTTTAAGGAGAGGCCGATCTCCTCCTTAACCTTACTCTTACCATTACCCATAGACCATTGATCTGTGCGAGGATCTTAATCAGTCAGAGTAAGGGGGCGAACCTGTACAGTACAAGGTGAATATTACTGATAAAATCTTTCAGTCTAGGCCGGATTCGAACCAGCGCTATCTCTAACCCAAGCCCAAAGTCCTGACGCCTTAGACCACTCGGCCACCGGCTCGCCCCATTAATTGGCTTTTGGTATTAGAACTCTCTAGAATGGTGGTCGAGAACATTTTATTTACACATACGAAACCTTCTGGATTGCAGTGGCACCTTATTAAAGACACCCTTCGAATGACTAGTCAGTCTAGACTAGAGTCGTGATTGGAGGTTTTCTTGTAATACTAAATTGATAATTGCTAATTAGTGATAGTTTAGTGGCATTGTTTGAATTTAAAGTGCTAAACGAGTGACTAATTATTTATATTTGTAACTATCTCGTGCTATGTAGTTTTGTTATTTAATCACCGTGAATATTAAGTAACAGTTAGTAGCCACAGAGTGGAATCGCCTTATTATTTATATTTGTAACTATCTCGTGCTATGTAGTTTTGTTATTTAATCACCGTGAATATTAAGTAACAGTTAGTAGCCACAGAGTGGAATCGCCTTATTGTTTATATTTGTAACTATCTCATGCTATGTAGTTTTGTTATTTAATCACCGTGAATATTAAGTAACAGTTAGTAGCCACAGAGTGGAATCGCCTTATTGTTTATATTTGTAACTATCTCGTGCTATGTAGTTTTGTTATTTAATCACCGTGAATATTAAGTAACAGTTAGTAGCCACAGAGTGGAGTCGCCTTATTATTTATATTTGTAACTATCTCGTGCTATGTAGTTTTGTTATTTTATCACCGTGAATATTAATTAACAGTTAGTAGCCACAGAGTGGAATCGCCTTATTATTTATATTTGTAACTATCTCGTGCTATGTATTTTTGTTATTTAATCACCGTGAATATTAATTAACAGTTAGTAGCCACAGAGTGGAATCGCCTTATTATTTATATTTGTAACTATCTCGTGCTATGTAGTTTTGTTATTTTATCACCGTGAATATTAATTAACAGTTAGTAGCCACAGAGTGGAATGGCCTTATTGTTTATATTTGAAACTATCTCGTGCTATGTAGTTTTGTTATTTTATCACCGTGAATATTAATTAACAGTTAGTAGCCACAGAGTGGAATCGCCTTATTGTTTATATTTGTAACTATCTCGTGCTATGTAGTTTTGTTATTTAATCACCGTGAATATTAAGTAACAGTTAGTAGCCGCAGAGTGGAATCGCCTTTTTATTTAGAACCCTCTAGTACTCTAACATAATTTATGAATCAAGTTTGTTGGTAAATTGGGATTTCGTAAGAGGACATTTCAACTATCGGCTCGACGTTCTATTAATATCAATTCTTTACGGTATGTACTGTTTGTGATTTGTTCATATTATTTATCTAAATTAACTGGCTACACATAACCCTTTTTGTATAAAAATGTTATAGTTCAACTTCTATTTTGGAGCACTTTTCAAGCCGTTATTAACAATATAGACACTTGTTTACTTTTTTTAATAGCGAAATTATGGATAAACAACGGTTTCACATTAACCCTTAAATAGTTTGGGATTTGTTGTGGGGGAACTTGAACCATTTGGAAGGATGTTTATATAAATAGAGATTATATGTTTATTCATGTATAATTATAATATTATAATTAGGCTACTAATAATGACCCGTTGTACAACATGTTAAAGACATTTTTATTTCAGAAATACATTCCACCTTCATGACTGCCAATTTACGGTTGGATACTTCCAAGTGCAATTGACATATTTTTAACGTTGACTCGAAGGAAATGGGTCGATATTTAATCTGAAGTGTCTTTTGTTCGAGTCTTGCGATATTCCAGAAAAGACGGTACTTTGTTATTGTCTTTCTAGACCATTAACTCAAAATCCTCTCACCCCCCTAAAGCTGTTCATCGTCCTTAGCTCAGCCCGCCACTACACTCTTTATCATCAGTCTACAATAATCTATAGTTAAAAATGTCATTCTGCATAATCCATATTGCCTAAAAAATTAGCGTTTCTTACATTTATAACAAACAGGGGAATTGAACTATAATTTATTTTATTTTCCGTGCCGTACAAAAGCATGACACCTGTGCAATATCTGAAATGTTTAAAAATATGCCAGCTAAATAAATTTTTATCAAAACAGTAGTATGGAATCGGAGGCCATGAAGAAGCTCGAAAAGACTGCAAAAACTTACAAAATATTGTAATATCATTCAGTCGTGACTAGAACACAATCAACCATAAAGTTAGTAGTTTCACGGTTTTGTTACTTCTTTCGTACATTGACAGTATGGGTTATTGTAGCCTAATTTTATATTCATATATTTCACAAGGTTTGCGAAGTAGGGGGTTAATCCCCTATTTCTAAAATTCTGCTTTCATTTTAATTATATTTTATAATTTTGTTGTATATTTATAATTATATTTTAGTTTGTAAAATATGAAAGTCATTTTTCAGCCAGGTTGAGAAATGTAACATTGAAAGTAAAATAATTTACATTTAAATAAGTTGAACATTCTATTTAGTTATATACACAAAAAAGCTCAAATACAAACAGTGACGGAGTGGAATTACATGGCAGACTAACTGTAGACAGGTCATTTGGACATGTGAAAACAAATCGGTAAACTTCTATTGGACGATAAACCCTCGGATCATTGATGGCAAAACTGTACAGCTTTAGAGGCAGCGAATTGATACAATAACACTTTGAGTGTGATTGTATACAACAATGATTGCCATTTGTAGAGTGGTCAATGACCGTAAAACCTGTTTATTACTATGACTAAACTATTATTGTTATATTAACTCTTTTGTATAAAAATGTATCGATTCCATTCCAATCCCATAAAATGCAAACGGGTTACGTGCACAGATAATTGTTTTCCAAATATATGTCTCTCACCCAAACATACATGCGACTGATTATAGATAACCCTCCTTTCCTGTGAACACACGAGTAAAGGTGGATAGTTATAGTATTTTACGAACACACTACCTCTTTTGGTAGTGTGTTCGTGTGAAGTGAAAGGTGGCTCACTCTTCTACCTTACAAACACACAGGGCATCTACCTTACGAACACTTAGGACACCTACCTTACGAACACATTGGACACCTACCCTACGAACACTTAAGTCACCTACCTTAAGGGCACGTAGGTCACCTTCCTTACGAACTATAGGGTACCTAATTACGATCACAGGATAATTAAGGGTGGCCGCCCTCCCATTTTACGAACACGTGACGAATGATGGCGCGCTCAGACCTTACTAACACACAGCAAAGATGGTCTACCCTCCTGCCGTAAGAACACTTGACTAATGATAGCCTACTCTACAACCTTACGAACACTCACGACTAAGGGTAGCCCGCTCACTTGCCTTAAAACACGTGACTAATGATAGCCTACTCTACAACCTTACGAACACTCACGACTAAGGGTAGCCCGCTCACTTGCCTTAAAACATGTGACTAATGATAGCCTACTTTACAACCTTACGAACACTCACCACTAATGGTGGCTCGCTCAACTGCTTTAAAACATGTGACTAATGATAGCCTACTTTACAATCTTACGAACACTCACCACTAATGGTGGCCCGCTCACCTGCTTTAAAACATGTGACTAATGATAGCCTACTTTACAACCTTACGAACACTCACCACTAATGGTGGCTCGCTCACCTGCCTTAAAACATGTGACTAATGATAGCCTACTCTACAACCTTACGAACACTCACCACTAATGGTGGCTCGCTCACCTGCCTTAAAACATGTGACTAATGATAGCCTACTCTACAACCTTACGAACACTCAACACTAATGGTGGCCCGCTCACCTGCCTTAAAACATGTGACTAATGATAGCCTACTCTACAACCTTACGAACACTCACCACTAATGGTGGCCCGCTCACCAGCCTTAAAACATGTGACTAATGATGGCCTACTCTACAACCTTACGAACACTCACCACTAATGGTGGCCCGCTCACCTGCCTTAAAACATGTGACTAATGATGGCCTACTCTACAACCTTACGAACACTCACCACTAATGGTGGCCCGCTCACCTGCTTTAAAACATGTGACTAATGATAGCCTACTTTACAACCTTACGAACACTCACCACTAATGGTGGCTCGCTCACCTGCCTTAAAACATGTGACTAATGATAGCCTACTCTACAACCTTACGAACACTCACCACTAATGGTGGCTCGCTCACCTGCCTTAAAACATGTGACTAATGATAGCCTACTCTACAACCTTACGAACACTCAACACTAATGGTGGCCCGCTCACCTGCCTTAAAACATGTGACTAATGATGGCCTACTCTACAACCTTACGAACACTCACCACTAATGGTGGCCCGCTCACCTGCATTAAAACATGTGACTAGTGATAGCCTACTCTACAACCTTACGAACACTCACCACTAATGGTGGCCCGCTCACCTGCCTTAAAACATGTGACTAATGATGGCCTACTCTACAACCTTACGAACACTCACCACTAATGGTGGCCCGCTCACCTGCCTTAAAACATGTGACTAATGATAGCCTACTCTACAACCTTACGAACTCTCACCACTAATGGTGGCCCGCTCACCTGCCTTAAAACATATGACTAATGATAGCCTACTCTACAACCTTACGAACACTCACCACTAATGGTGGCTCGCTCACCTGCCTTAAAACATGTGACTAGTGATAGCCTACTCTACAACCTTACGAACACTCACCACTAATGGTGGCCCGCTCACCTGCCTTAAAACATGTGACTAATGATGGCCTACTCTACAACCTTACGAACACTCACCACTAATGGTGGCCCGCTCACCTGCCTTAAAACATGTGACTAATGATAGCCTACTCTACAACCTTACGAACTCTCACCACTAATGGTGGCCCGCTCACTTACCTTAAAACATATGACTAATGATAGCCTACTCTACAACCTTACGAACACTCACCACTAATGGTGGCCCGCTCACCTGCCTTAAAACATGTGACTAATGATAGCCTACTCTACAACCTTACGAACACTCACCACTAATGGTGGCCCGCTCACTTACCTTAAAACATGTGACTAATGATAGCCTACTCTATAACCTTACGAACACTCACGACTAATGGTAGCTCGCTCACTTGCCTTAAAACATGTGACTAATGATGGCCTACTCTACAACCTTACGAACACTCACCACTAATGGTGGCCCGCTCACTTGCCTTAAAACACGTGACTAATGATAGCCTACTGTACAACCTTACGAACACTCACCACTAAGAGTGGCCCGCTCACTTGAGGCGACTCAACCTGATTCTTAACTCGTAAGAGTGATGATTCTGTGAACTTCGATTACTTCAGTTAATAAAGCAGTTTAAAACTTAATACTTTTAACTGTATATTATTGTGTAATTTGGATATTTACTGGTTAGTTTGTTTATTGGATTTTTTCTTTTTTTCCTTTGCTGTTTTTTTCCTTGTTGCATGTATCTTTATTGTAAGGTTAGTTTTAGCATTTTGCACTGCTAGTAAATTGTGGTAAATTGTTGTACGATATGATGAGTTACTTGTAAATGAAATGTATAGAACTGTAATAGACGGCCAAAGAAGTTTAAAACTATTTAGAAGTATTTAAAGTATTAGCCAACTACATATTAGGATTGTTGTGTTAGAAGCATGTAATTATTGATACTTATCCATCTATTATTGCATGTGTTTCTTGTAAATTATTGAATAAAGATTTTTGAACTTGAAAAAAAAAAACACATAACTAATTGAAGGCTTATATACAACTATACGAACACTCAGGACTAACGGTGGCCCGCTCTCTTGCTTTATGATCAAATTATTAATGATGACCAGGTCTTCAACCTTTGAATACTTACGACTAATGGACTAATGGTGGCTCGCCTGCCAAGTAACGATGGAGAAACAATAGTCAATGATGAAAGATTATCTACAAACGATATAAATAAGCGTAAACCACATTCGCCATACTTGTTCGTCGTAACGGTTGTAAATAGTGACACCTATACCTCATTACGTATAGGCGATTCATCCACTAAAGTTACATATACATATACGTATACATATAGAGACTATACCAGTGAAGGTAGGTTTTATTGTTCAAGGCCGTGGACTGAATGCTTTGTATCACCAATGTCAATACACGTTCACCGTGCATACTGTAATGTGCAAAATAAAAACTGATCCCGTTTCAGCGTAGCGGTTAGTCCTTGAGCCACTCTCACTTTTTTGACCGTTTATTAGTTTCAACGCGCATGGACAAACGCGTTCCACTCGTTGAGTTTTCACCGAACAACCAGGAACGAACCGGTCGCCAATCAGCGAAAACGTGACCTGATGAGTCTCTCTCTGGTCTGGACACACGTCCTGCTCAACCAGCTCTGCTGCTATTTCCATAAATATTCTTTACTTACATCACCCAACGAAAGTGCGAGGTTTATTTCCATGGCCCATTATATGCAATATGTGAACACTTTTCACTTGTTCAGTCAGCTTTTATGGTGTTAAAAACAGTGGAAGTACTCTGTATTTCTGTCAAAATTGATTTAAATGCATAACTCACTCTTGTTCAACAATTTGTCTGTATACAAAAAATTTCAAGTGAAAGGGTTCTTTACAATGGATGTTTTGTATGACTGTCATCCGTAATCATTTTTCTGTGATTAAATTGTTTTTAATTTAATTAATTAAAAACACATTTTTATTATGAAGTTGTTCGCGTCTACACCAAACCTTTAAAGCTGTACGTATCCTTTGGGTAGTTCTAAACGAGCAACAAACTGGTAGCTGGACCGTTACAAATTTGTGATCTCCCATCTATGGCAGGTACCACACAAAATAAAAAAGGCTCTTTTGAGGATCAAGCACATTTTAAAAGTTTCTGTTTTAAATGTAGTTCATTTTAACGCTGAGTGCTTAAGCAAGGCGAAGAGTGAGTGCATCAGTTGTTCCTTCTAGAAAACAATGTTAATATCCTTGCACTCCAAGAGACAAATCACATAGTTTCAGAGTGCCCCTTGCGCTGTTTTACGGAGGGATTAGCTAGCATAAATAGAAACAGTGAGGCATGACTTAAATGGCTTGACGGATTGGATTTATCTCTGTAACAGGAGATTACTCTACATTTTTGTTTACATTAATATCTAGTGACTTTTGGAGTTTTTCCAAGTTAAAAACAGCTTTAATCTAAAAAAACAGGAAAAAGGTAGCTGACAAAAAACCGTTCTCTCTCTCTCTCTCTCTCTCTCTCTCTCTCTCTCTCTCTCTCTCTCTCTCTCTCTCTCTCTCTCTCTCTCTCTCTCTCTCTCTCTCTCTCTCTCTCTCTCTCTCTCTCTCTCTCTCTCTCTCTCTCTCTCTCTCTCTCTCTCTCTCTCTCTCCCTCTCTCTCTCTCTCTCTCTCTATATATATATATATATATATATATATATATATATATATATATATATATATATATATATATATATATATAATAAAATACAATATATAGATAATAAAATACAATTTTGCATTTTTATCCTTAAAAAAGTAATTTATCTAGTGTGTTTTAAAATATTGTTTAAAGGCTTTAAAAGAGTTGAAGTATTCAATGAAATAAGCAATTTAGAGTGGAGTTGTTGATGTTTAACTTTTCCTATTCTCGTAGACTACTTATAATTTTTTTAAAATTATATACTATTATATATTGCAATATATATTGCAAAATATGTAGTTTGTAAAAAAATATATCTACCGAAAGATGCTTTTGTCAGTGGCTGTGCCATAATCACATTATATCACATTCTTTCATTTATAATACGCGAAGCAGTTTTTTTGCTAACCTAACTCCTACCTTATTTTTTGAGTCATTTTAACGATTTAAATATCAACAAATTCGCCCCTGTTAGTGGTGGTGCAAAGAGGTCTTCATTGTACAATATGTTCATCCTAAAGGGCACGGAAAGCCCTCCAAGTACGGTTTTTGGCCAGAAGAATAACATGGAGTGAGATTTAAACTAATCGAATATTAACAGCTGTTAGATTGTAAACAATGATGTTTATGTTTGAGGCTGTAGAGCTTTCATAATGTTAGAAAGAGTAAGTTTGTATTGAGTGAAAGTTTGATCTATATACAGTAAAGACGAATGCATGTCTGACTGTGCCTCTGTCTGTTTGTCCATTATGCATAACTACACCATTAATTCAATCGTCATGAATCTTTACGAGGTTATGTATTTTTTCCCAGGGAAGGTTAGAAGAGTCTGCAGAGGCTTTCGGCCATGCTCGTTTTAATCCCATAAGAACAATGTTATTTTCGAAACGGACATACCATCATGCGACATTTGATCAAAAATGAAATTGCGCGTTGGAAGTGCTTCGCGAATTCCTAATAAGTTTTATAGAAAAATTATTTAGTTTGAAGTTTTTATTTTCATCTATTTTTCAAAACTAGGCGTAGCCTATGTATTCAAAATAGTAAAAGCAGACCCAATGCGCAATATGATAACGTTTAAATGGCCTCATACACAACTGTTGGTCGTTAAATAGAGAAAAAAATATGGATTCACAAATAACTATGCTCTTGTGGGTTTAAAACCGACATGGGCGACAGCCTCTGCATTTTTTAGGGCTGCGCCCCACTGCCATTTTATGTTTCAGTCGTAATCCGAAGGAGTTATTTACATTTTATCATTAGCTGCTAAATAAAAACAAATGAAATAAACACTTTTGAAATAGGTTAAGTAAATAACATTGGGGGTTTATTTATATTAATAAATAGGTAGCAACGCAAGTGCAGCGAATGAGTCAGTAAATTCATTTACATATAGGTTTTACTTGATAGACTGAGGCCGAGACGGGGTTGGCATGCGAAGCGGGAAGGGGTATTTTAATAATATATTTTATAATAGTATTTTAATATTAACGTCTTACAAACAGACATCATAATATACGTTAAGTAAATTTAATATTTTAAATATCTATAAAATATTGATTTAATATTTGACCTTTAGCAGGACAGGTCTGACTCGGACAGTAACATGCCTCACTGTTGCTGAACATGGAGTCAGTGGCCTGATACTGCACTCCAGGTAGTTGATGCAACTCCACCAGTTTCTCATATTCCAAGCTGTATACTCTACAGACATTAGATAGATATCAACAGAGGCAATAACATTAAATGTGAAGAAACACATGGTGCTAAAATACAATCATGATGTATAATCACTGTTACTATAAAGTACAATGTCAGTATGACCGTTATTTCACTCAGCCAAGCCAGCCACATTGGGCATAGCAGCCTGATGCTAAATATACAAAACAGACATGTATATGTGGAAATTCATAACATAAATTTCGAATTACCCACCCGAATTACCCATATACATGTACAGTGGTGTTTACCCACCCGCCCACCCATAAACGTACAGTGGTATTGACCCACCCATACACACAGAGTGGTATTGACCCACTCGCCCACCTATACATGTACAGTGGTGTTTATTCAATATTCAACTGTTTTATCCATTGTCATAAACTAATAAAGTATAATTTTGTTAAAATTTTAAATAAGTATCATTGTTAATATTAAAACTTAGCATTTTAATTTTAACTTAAAACCACTTGTATGAGTTCAAATTATTAGTGTACTAATGATACAAAGAAACTAAAAATTGATAATTCTATTGATGTATTGATGTGGCGATAAACCACATTTAATAGAAGTGAAACACTGTCGTTTCCCTTGGCTGATAAGAAGATTCAGCAAGTCAACGGCACAGCGTTGGCGCGGGTGACTCAGCGCTTCAGTAAACAGCCGTCAACAAGCCTCGTCGGGATCGATTTTGATTCGCCGTTTTTGCTGCATTTCTGGGATAAAAAGCTCGTTGTTGGATGGCGCTTTCTCCCCCCAGACGCGTTGGAGCGGCGGTGATTTTTATGGGTCACCGACCGTCATTTGACATCTCATCCTCTGGTTGAACATTGCTCCTTGACTATACATCGTACTCAGTAGGACATTTTAAACCGTGCGAGTCGTCCTTTCAGAATGATGACGCAAGCGTATGTTTCATATAGGCAATTACATATACAGTACCTTTGAGGGGGTTTATAAAGGGCGAGACTGAACGTAGCCCGTAGAAACACATCCGAGATATGTTAGAAATGTAAAGTTTTATTACATGGAGTCGCCAATGAAATCATAATATCAGTCTTAAAATTGCATCTACATTCACAATTTGTTAACCGCTTGACAAATTATAGTCCTATTTATTTACGACCAATTTTCTATTCCTTATATTCCCCCAAGTTTAGTATTTAAAAAAATGTAGTAGTATTTTAAAGCTCTGCCGTACTATCATAGTCGTACAGTACATTGAGTTTAATGCCAATATACGTGTTTTATTTAAGTTAAATGTATTTTTCCTTTTGGAATAAATAATGTTCGAACATGCAAGTCAAGTAAATGATATGGAACACCAGGAAGGAATATAGGCCCTGAAAACTTTTTTCAAAAATTGTATATACTGTGAGGAAAGTAAAATACTATATCTTTTAGTTAAATTTATCATTTATTTAAAATGAGACGCTTCCTATAAAAACTAAAACCAGTCCTTTTTGGCCTAGCTTCTACCGTTGACTTTAACTTCTATAACTATACAATATCTCGATCATTATTTTTTCAATGATATTAGAATTAACAAGTTTGGTATAACTTAAATTTGATGTGTGATGTGTCATTTGTATTTCGATAAATATTAAGTAATGTAATACTGAAGTTAATTTAGTTTTAGTGGAAGGAAAATCCTATTAAAACGTGAGATAGATTTCGTGGTCATAACCCATACTCTTAACCTCCATAACGTAGATCATATGCTTACGAGTTTTAAAGAATTGGTTGATCTCTCCAACCATCCCCAGTCGATAATATGTTCTAAGTACCCATATTGACTTTATTTCAAAACTAGATTTATTACGATGGTGAATGTAGGATGTACAGTATTCCTGTTTGATGAGGAATGTGTCGGTCAACCGAGATATGTGTGGTTGGAATACTAGAGTAATAAGCAGTGATAATTACACTCACAGATCGGATCTTTCCAACACTTCTGTTCTGATGACTCTTTTTAAAAACGGTTGCAATGGAGTTTTTGCCTTCGTTGCGTTATGTGACGTCTACAAGTGGGTAGTATTGTACATACGTTAGGTTATAATTGACCAAGCGAAGCGAGTTTCTGTTTTGAATCTTCAGCGTTTTGTCGTTCCTGTTCGTTTGTTCCTCAATTATCCAACTTGTGGTTACAAATCTCCCATACACGTACGGTGTATTGACCCACCCGCTCGTCCATACATGTTCAGTTTTATTAACCCACCCGCACGCCCATACATGTTCAGTACAATACCACTGACACCAAAGTTTGGATAATTTTGCTTTCATTTTAAAATGTTTAAGGTCATTTACTGTATTTTAACTCTGACATTATTGCACTACTTTGTATTCCCCTAAAGTATTCTTTTAAGTCACACAACTTTGTTGTCTGGGAGAACGACAGTAGGCTGAGCTCTTATATTGATATGATGGTTAGAGAGAACCATGAAGTGAGGGGTAAGCAAGCATAAAAAACCACCTTCCCACCCGCCCTTCTATACACTTACAGTGATAAATACCTCTGTTTATGTAAGGGTGGGCGGGTGGGCCAATACCACTTTGCATGTATGGGTGGGGATGGGAAAGTACGACTGCACATGTAAGGGCGGGTGGGTGGGCCAATATCACAGTACGTGTATTTGGAGGGTGGGATGTTTGATGAGTAGGTGCTTCGTACAAAGAAGGAAGTATATGGAACTTTAACTTCCGATTCAAAATGGCAACCATGAAATGGAAAAAGGGTCCAATTAGTGTACATTCATGTTTTATAATTGTATACAGTTTATGTAAATCGCCCGATCTTTGAATAGGTGGCGATAATTGTATCTTGAAACATAATACAGTGTTGTTGAAGTAAGGTAAAGTATTTTTACTGGCTGGTGTAATACAAAAATATTGAAATATGATAAGAAAACTAAGTTGCAGGTACAAAAAAAAAAACTACAAATTGTTCGGCACAGTATTTTTGGGATAGTCGCTTGCCATAGGATTTGAGGCACATCATACAAATCCAGAACAGTAACAATATATGGCACTATAATGTGCACTATATATATAGCATTCAAGTCTAAGCAACAAACATGACAACAATTTTCTGTGCATCGTACGTCTGCACTAAAATAAGTCATTTTATTCCAAAATGACAACATAATCGGTGTTAAAACTAAGCCCAAGGTTTAAGGACTATCTCTACACGGACGACTTAAGTCCCGGATTGTGAGTATCCACACAGACTAACGCTAATGTGCTGTAACACCTAGAACTAGGTTTAATTGTTCGTGGGCTCAGTATTGGTTTAAGGTATGAATTAATTCTTCAAAATATTCCATTTAGCTAATTTATCGTAAAACTAATACAATTTGTATGAATCATAGTGGAAGAAAAATCTGGGGTCTTGTTAGTAAAGAAATTGTGAATGTCATTTAAATATAAGGAAATTCAGTTAGTCGTATAAATAATAAATTTACTTGATTTGTATTGCTTAAACTGTGATACGTAACAAAAATGGTAATGGATGCATAATCAAACCAATAAATAGGGCTAATTTTAATCTGCTTAAAGCATGCATAGGTCCATTGGTCTCGTTTGATTAGAGTTTTAGTGTGTATTTATAATTTTACAAAGCACATTTAACATCTTGTAATTCATGCTTAAAAACGTCAAATGAGGGTGATGTAAAAATATTGCTACTAAGGCCTAATTTTTAACGGTCGATTTTACCGCTGTGTTATTCAGTCACTTGGTCGAGATTGGGTTGGTGAGCGGCGGTGGAGTTTTTCAGGAGCCAATATTTCAAGCGACAAGCAATTACTTCAAGTGAAAAACTTGAATAGGTGAGAAAATGGCGTGCTATTGACAGCGACGTTGGTTGTTTGTTAGGAAGCAGTTCAATACTGGAGCCAGAACGTACAATAGACGACGTATGGAATGTCAACTACAGTTGTACAGCTAGTTACCACCTGCCGGGAGGAGGAGTATTCCTGTTGTCCTCTGTACAATAGAGGATGTACGGAATGTCATCTTCAGTCGTATGCCTAGTTACAACCTACATGTAGTAGGAGGAAACCTTCAGTCCTCTTACACATTAAGGAATATTCCGAATACCTTTTACAGTTGTACATGTAGACACAACCTGCCGGGTGTGAGAGGAGACCTGCTGTCTTCCGTACAATGGGGGTTGTACAGAGTGTCTTCTACAGTCGTATTCCTAGTTACCACCTACATGTAGCAGGAGGAAACCTTCAGTCCTCTTACAAATTAAGGGATATTCGGAATGCCAACTACAGTTGTACAGCTAGTTACCACCTGCCGGGAGGAGGAGTATTCCTGTTGTCCTCTGTACAATAGAGGATGTACGGAATGTCATCTTCAGTCGTATGCCTAGTTACAACCTACATGTAGTAGGAGGAAACCTTTAGTCCTCTTACAAATTAAGGGATATTCGGAATGCCAACCAGGGCCGCCCAGAGCCAGGCCGGGCCCCGGGGACGAGACCCGACCGGGCCCCCCCCCCCAAACCTAGTTGAACGAAAATTCCCGAAAATCTGCTAACTCATAAACTGGGATGTGCAATAGTGAACACTCATGTTATTGACACAGGAAGGAAGAACATTAAAACAGTTTTAACAATTAAACTTAGCTTTTAATTATTTACAGTAGAACTGTTAGTTACAACATAACTTTTCTTGCTTTCATATCCGCAAAGTTTTGGTTTACGTGGTCGAAATCGAGAGTGTTTGCAAGTTTTGACTCTATGCTTAGCAGTCCCAAATCAGATAATCGTTGTTGACCCATAGTAGATCTTAAACAATTTTTAATTCGGCTCAAAACACTAAATGATCTCTCGGCCTGAGCAACGGATACTGGTAGGCAACAGAATATGCGAAGAGCAATGCACACATTGGGGAAAAGATTTGTCACATTAAGGGACACGAGCTTGTTCAAAAGTTTTGCTGGTTTCAGCGACGTATCTGAGATGTTTGATTTACTAACAGTTTTCAAGTAAATCATTTCATCAACTACTATCCGTAACAAAACTTTGGAGACTCGAGTTTGGATGACTATAACAACGAAACTAATAAAGCTATGGTGATGGGACTTGTACCAACATTTTCACAATTTTATTGTGCGTTTATTGATGTAAACTAAAAAATTTTCCTGCAACATTTGCATATTTTTAATGCGTGCCGAACAAAAAAATACACGATTTTATACGCCTTTCAACCAAATCTCGACTTTAAAAGATCGCTGAATAAAAACCCGTGCATGAATCGTTTTGAAACTTTAATACGTGATTGGTTATAGTGTTGATAACGTAATACTAAAATATAACAATTGTTCGTTCATTAGAAAAAATGTTGTTGTAGATTTTGTACAACAACTTTTTCTCAGCAATGACTGATCGGAATAAGTTCAACTTTACACTGTTATACAAAGCTAATTTTACATATTCAACTACAAATTGTGATAATCGTTTATAGTCCATCATGTATTTTGTAGCGATTTTTATTTTATAGCGTAGCGATGTGCACTCAGCCGTGAGTAACCGACCCCACCGATGCGCCTGGTCCGCCGGTATTCGTCCGGAATGCGGGGTTGCCCGGTCGAACTGTCGAACACGGTGAGTCACAGCGGTATGTCCACCACCCTCTACCTACCTACCTCTACCAGTAATCAAAAATATTACTGTTAAAACACAGAGCATTTATTTGTATGTGTATGGTTATCTTCTGTAAAAACTAAACAGTTTTTCGTCTCTCCTGTAAAATTTTCGATTTTTCTGATAGGCGGTATTGTTTCTCCACTGGCGATTTGAAAAATTAACGCAAGCTTGAGAGCTTCTCTTGTACGAGCCAGGATGACGGCAGGACTGGCAGCGACTCGGCAACGTCGCAATCCCACCGAGCTTGTTACAAACGGCTGAGTGCACATCGCTACGCTATCAAATAAAAATCGCTACAAAATACATGATGGACTATAAACGATTATCACAATTTGTAGTTGAATATGTAAAATTAGCTTTTTATAACAGTGTAAAGTTGAACTTATTCCGATCAGTCATTGCTGAGAAAAAGTTGTTGTACAAAATCTACAACAACATTTTTTCTAATGAACGAACAATTGTTATATTTTAGTATTACGTTATCAACACTATAACCAATCACGTATTAAAGTTTCAAAACGATTCATGCACGGGTTTTTATTCAGCGATTTTTTAAAGTCGAGATTTGGTTGAAAGGCGTGTAAAATCGTGTATTTTTTTTGTTCGGCACGCATTAAAAATATGCAAATTTTGCATGAAAAATTTTTGGTTTACATCAATAAACGCACAATGAAATTGTGAAAATGTTGGTACAAGTCCCATCACCATAGCTTTATTAGTTTCGTTGTTATAGTCATCCAAACTCGAGTCTCCAAAGTTTTGTTACGGATAGTAGATCCCTGCTTACATCTGAATTGTACTCGTCGGCGAATCTTACACAACTTTCTGTGATCGTCTTCTCGTCCATTTCGTTATACTTCCATAAAAATAAAAATTTCATTTCGATTTATCTCAGTGCTGTGAACCTCGTTTTCAGGTTGGCCACCAAAACATCAATTATTGTGTGAAAAACTTCTGTTTTGAAGCGTTCTTCCGGGGATAAAATCAACATTACATCTTCTGTAGCTGTTTCATCGTGAAAAGTCTTCCTCTTTCTTGCACGGGAAGTGGGGAGTTCCGGTTCGATACCATAAGCATTTGCAACATGTTTGCATTCAGACAATATCTTGTCCCAGTTATTTAAGGCACTTAAATCATCAATTAGGCTCTCTATATTACTACTATCAACATCCAAAGTAACATCCATAGTTTGAAGTAGTTGACTTCTGTAGTTGATGGGTATCAACATTTTCACCCAAATTGACGCCATGAGGATGCACTTGAAGGCGTTAAGATATTCTAAAACCCCATTCATCGTGGCTCTCGTTTCAACAGTTACGTTAAGATTCAACAATGATGAAACTGCCTCAATGATTTTGCCTATGTGTGCCGCTATTGGTTTCACACATTCTACTCTAGCACTCCACCTCGTATCAGACAATGAGTGCAGTGAAGATCCTACTATCTCTTTCAGAAGCTCCCATCTTTTCGGGCTGCAACTGAATAAATTGTACAGATTCTGAACAACACCAAAGAAAGTCTGTGCTTCAGTACAACTCTCAGCAGCGCATACTCCACATAAGTTCAAACTGTGGCATCCACAGGGTGAGTACACAGCCAGGGAGTTTCATTTTAAAATATCAGCCTGAACACCCTTATACTTGACACTCATATTACTGCCATTATCAAATCCATGTCCTCTACAGTCATCTAAGGATATGTCATATTTTTTAAGAACTTCTTTGATTAGATTTGAGATTTCTTCTCCGGTTTTTTCATTGCAGTCGGAAAACTCCAAAAATCATTCATGGATTTCATATTCTTTTACGTCTTCTTTGAAAATAATGTATCTAAATACAAAAGAGGTCTGTTCTACATGACTTGAGTCTGGTGTAGCGTCAACCATAATAGAATAGTATTTAGATCGCTTGAGTTCACCCACAATAACTTTCCTTACATAATCAAGCACAACTTGCTATGAATTCGTTTTGAGTTCTCCAAGACAAATAATGCACTTGCATTCTCTTATTCGATTCTTGAGATTCCTTAACCTGATCTAGATGCTTCGCTAAAATAGGGTCATAATGACCTAAAAGTTCTAGCACACCCAAAAAATTGCCGTTGTTTGCATGACCCACCTTTTAAGTTTCCCCTCTAAAAGAGAGACCTCGCTCACTTAAAAATAAAGTTACGTGAAGGAGTCTGTGTAAGATCTGTTTCCAGGTAGTGATTTCATTCTGCAATTGTTTTTCAATGCTACCAAATGTAGTACCTCCTTTGTTAAGATTTAATTCCAGATCTTTACATTTTAAGTAACATTCTTTATGGCTAAGGCTGTTTTGGTGCTCAGGAATATTTTCTTTCTTCTCAGCGAGCTTCCGATCAGGTGGCGCGCCCGCTCCCGCTCCCACGCGCAATGTATTCCCGATATATTTTTATTAATTGTAACTTATGCAAAGAAATAATTTCTTGCATCTTGCCTTTTCCAAATGCATAATATTCCTTACAATAATTTCATAATTAAAACCGCAAGTAAATTCAATCTGTTGTAAAATATTTTAATAAAAGGATATTTTGGAATTTCATAAAAAAAAAAAAAAAAAAAAAAATCGCGGCCGGGCTCGGGCCCCCTTGGACCCCGGGCCCCGGGGATTTTGCCCCCCCTGCCCCCCCTCTGGTCGGGCCTGATTGCCAACTACAGTTGTACACGAAGACACAACCTGCCGGGTGTGAGAGGAGACATGCTGTCTTCCGTACAATGGGGGATGTATGGAATGTCATCTACAGTCCTATTCCTAGTTACCACCTCCATGTAGTAGGAGGAAACCTTCAGTCCTCTTACACATTAAGGGATATTCGGAATGCCAACTACAGTTGTACACGTAGACACAACCTGCCGGGTGTGAGAGGAGACATGCTGTCTTCCGTACAATGGGGGATGTATGGAATGTCATCTACAGTCGTATTCCTAGCTACCACCTACGTGTAGTAGGAGGAAACCTTCAGTCCTTTTACACATTAAGGGATATTCGGAATACCTTTTACAGTTGTACATGTAGACACAACCTGCCGGGTGTGAGAGGAGACATGCTGTCTTCCGTACAATGGGGGATGTATGGAATGTCATCTACAGTCGTATTCCTAGTTACCACCTACATGTAGCAGGAGGAAACCTTCAGTCCTCTTACACATTAAGGGATATTCGGAATGCCATTTACAGTTGTACACGTAGACACAACCTGCCGGGTGTGAGAGGAGACCTTCTGTCTTCCGTACTATAGGGAATGTATGAAATGTCATCTACAGTCGTATTCCTAGTTACAACGTACATGTAGAAGGAGACCTTCAGTCTTCTAACACATTAAGGGATATTCGGAATGCCAACTATAGTTGTACACGTAGACACAACCTGCCGGGTGTGAGAGGAGACCTTCTGTCTTCCGTACTATAGGGAATGTATGGAATGTCATCTACAGTCGTATTCCTAGTTACCACCTACATGTAGCAAGAGGAGACCTTCAGTTCTCTAGACATTAAGTTATATCCGGAAACCTGCTTTCCTCCGTACAAAAGTGGATGCATCTACAGTCTTACACTTAGTTATCACCTATCGGGAGGGGGTGGACACCTGCTTCCCTCCATATAAAAGGGGATGTACGGACCGTCATCTACAGTCGTACACTTAGTTATCACCTAACGGGAGTGGGTGGAAACCTGCTTTCCTCCATACAAAAGGGGATGTAAGGACCGTCATCTACAGTCGTACACTTAGTTATCACCTACCGGGAGAGGGAGGAAACCTACTTTCCGGTTAGGCACGTGTGGCATGGAACATGAAACCCAGTAACTGGTTTGCTCTTCTACATATATAATCAACATGCTCTACCAAAGGTAATTCCGATGAGAAGATCACACCCAAGTCTTTTGTCACTTCAACTCTCTTCAAAGGTTGGTTGGATATGGTGTGCTCTGCCATTTGTGCTGTACAAATTCTGCCAAAGATCATAGTGGAGAATTTTGAGGCGTTCAGGAGCATGTTGTTTTAGATGCACCAATCTTGTATAGCCGAGAGCCTAGCCTGCAGTCATTGTGTATCATCAGCCGCAAACAAGAGAGCCTCTACAACGATCACTTCCAATACATCACTGATGAAGGTTATAAAGAGTTAGGGGCTTATAATGAACCCTGGGGTACCCCCAACATCTGGGTAAATTCTTGCGAGTTGCAGAGGGGCAGTTTTACCTTCAGGCGCCTTCTTGAAAGGTAGTATTCTATCCATTGGAGAAGCGAGCCAAGGAATCCATTTGCTCTAAATTTGGCGTTAAGTATAGAATGATCAATCCTGTCGAACGCTTTAGCAAGTCAATGAAATGTATTGCCTATTATCATACAATTAGTTCTTTGGTAATGGTTCTTGTCACTCCCTACATATGCTTATAAAACGGTTGTTTGGCTAAACCTAACCATAATTATGTAAATGAATGTACCTTGAATTTGGTTACTAATACATATTACTAGGTATGTAATAGTATGTAATTCAATCGCTAATTAAATATACGATTGATGCATTTAACGAAGCGTCTTATCAAAGAGATCATTTTGGAAGAAAATTAAACTCATTATTGGGGTCTGATTTTAATATCAATATATTTACATTAAATAAATGCACAATTCCAGTCTAAAGTATTAAAATTGCCTTTTCGCTTATACAGGGTGATTTTTAATGCAGTCCCCCCTCCTGTTTTTCTTCATTAATACTAAAAGGGATATTTAACCACGCTAATTATGCAACCCACCTTCCCACAAATAAAACTCCAGGCCCATCGAGGGTGGGTGCGAATGCGCCAGACTCAGGAGGACACAGAAAAAAAAAAAAAAACACGTTACAGTCAAAGTGTAGTTTTATTTCAAAAATCAAATATTTAATTACAATTGAAGGTTTTTTAAAAGAATTAAATAACAAAATAATTCCAATAAGCAGATAAAAACAAAATAATTAGACGGTTACCTGTTCTTGAATTAATAATATTTTTTTCTAGGGCTAGCCAACAAATTAACAAAATTAAAAAAAGAAAACACTATAAAACTATAACACTATAAAGATAATAAAATAACCAGGAAACAACTATATTGGTCTGACTTTATCAATAGTAAATAAATACGAGTAAATAGCAAATACAACCACGAATGAAGAAGAGAAAACAAGAACAAGAAATAATACTTAACAATATCTACACATAAATAAAAGTAAGAAAATAATTAATACATACAACAACGGCAGCTTTACTATCCGAGGACATATACAAACACTATCTTTTGTGACATCCAAGACTTTAGAGTCGTTTGAGGTCCAAGATGTGGAGGTCAACTTCAAAATACTTAATAGGAAGCTGGTCATGCGACATATTTTTTAACAATGTCTATTTTCCTGAAAACATTGGTGCAATCAAAACTAAAAAGGGTTGTACCGTTTTCGAGAGATATTCTCAGGTATAAGACGAAGGAGGTAGATTGAAAGTTTTTAAAAGAAGCTGGCCTTGCGACACTTCTAGTATTGTCTTTTGTCCCTTAATACAATAGTGCAATCAAAACTCCAAACTGTTGTACCGTTTTTTAGAGACTTGCAGGTTTAGTACTTAGAAGGCAACTTGAATGTTTTTATCAAAATTCATGGCATCCTCATACCATCTTATTTTAAGCGGTGCAATAAAGACGTGATTACTTTTTGTTTTGTAATAATTTATTAAAATTGAACTATGGAAACCAATTAACTACTTAAGCTACTAAACGTTAAACCTATGGAGTGCAGGTTATTAAAATTGAAATTTATTAATGATGATTTTTTTCTGTTGTTATTTATTGAAATGATATTACTAAAAAGTGCCTTACCTTAAGTAAGTGTTCAAAATATCCTCCATCTACTTCCTAGTAGTAATGTAATATGTACAAAAATTCATCACGAACATTATGTAGGATTTTTTCTGCGATATTGCTGCTAGCGACTGAGGTCACAAATGACCTTGAGGTCATTAAGCTCTGTAGCGGAGTATTGTATACGACAGATTTCAACTGACCACACAAATAAAGTCCAAGGGGGTCAGGTCAGGGGACCGGATATCAATATATCCACTTCGTACTATATCTTTCAGGGAATTCTTCGTTTAGATATCTCCTAACATCATGGTGGAAATGTGGTGGTGCACCATCTTGTTGAAACTAGATATCACCTTGAAATTAATTGGGATTCAATGCAATGGTGTGTCTTATGGAAGGTAATATTCGATTCACAACAAATCGAGGTAAACCTGACTTTATAAGTTTCCATCAATGAAAAATGGACCAATTAAGTGATTGGCCAGTATTCCAGCCTAAACATTTACTTTTAATTGTGTTTTACTCTGACGGTGTAACCACAGAATATATCTGCCTATATTCTGTGGTGTAACCTAGAAGTGTATGTATCCAATTATCTACAGTATTAATGTAAAATGACAATTCATCGCTGAAACAAATGTTGTGGTGCAATACAGTATTTTTTTTATGAGTCTATCAATATTTTCACAAAACTGTATAGGAGTGGAATTGTTTTTATTGAGCTATTTAAGAACTGAAGATGGAGAAACTCCGAGAACTTGTGCTGCTGACTTTTTGAATTAGACGGGGTTTCAACAAACTCACACAATATATATAGCTGTTGTTCTTCGTTGAGGGGTGGCCTACCTGAGGATTTAGCATTATTAATACTTCCTATAGTTCTAAATTTGTCCATTAACTGTCTGAGATATTTTCGGGAGGTCGGCTGGTCAGGAAACATTCCATTAAATCTCCTTTCTGTTTCATGATAGTTTTTATTTGATGCCCCAAATAAAAATGTCATTTGAATTTGTGTTCTAGAGACCGCGCCATAATGTTTAAAATTCACGTTCTAAGACAGACACAACACTTTTAAACTGTAAGCAGTCCTAGTATAACAGCTGCACTGAAGAATGAAATACTATAAGCAGTCTCAGTATAACAGCTGAACTGAGGAATGAAATACTGTAACAAGCCCTAGTATAACAGCTGCACTGAAGAATGAAATACTGTAAGCAGTCCTAGTATAACAGCTGCACTGAAGAATGAAATACTGTAAACAGTCTTAGTATCACAGCTGCACTGAAGAATGAAATACTGTAAGCAGCCCTAGTATAACAGCTGAACTGAAGAATGAAATACTGTAACAAGCCCTAGTATAACAGCTGCACTGAAGAATGAAATACTGTAACAAGCCCTAGTATAACTGCTGAACTGAAGAATGAAATACTGTAAGCAGTCCTAGTATAACAGCTGCACTGAAGAATGAAATACTGTTAGCAGTCCTAGTATAACTGCTGCACTGAAGAATGAAATACTATAAGCAGTCTCAGTATAACTGCTGCACTGAAGAATGAAATACTGTAAGCAGTCTTAGTATAACATCTGCACTGAAGAATGAAATACTGTAAGCAGTCCTAGTATAACAGCTGCACTGAAGAATGAAATACTGTAAGCAGCCCTAGTATAACAGCTGAACTGAAGAATGAAATACTGTAACAAGCCCTAGTATACCAGCTGCACTGAAGAATGAAACACTGTAACAAGCCTGTACTGTATATAACAGCAGTGTATGAAACACTGTATATAACAGCTGAACTGAAGAATGAATTACTGTAAGCAGCCGTAGTATAACAGCTGAACTAAAGAATGAAATACTGTAAGAAGCCCTAGTATAACAGCTGAACTGAAGAATAAAATACTGTAACAAGCCCTAGTATAACAGCTGCACTGAAGAATGAAATACTGTAAGCAGTCCTAGTATAACAGCTGCACTGAAGAATGAAATACTGTAAGCAATCCTAGTATAACAGCTGAACTGAAGAATGAAATACTGTAACAAGCCCTAGTATACCAGCTGCACTGAAGAATGAAATACTGTAACAAGCCCTAGTATAACAGCTGAACTGAAGAATGAATTACAGTAAGCAGCCGTAGTATAACAGCTTAACTGAAGAATGAAATACTGTAAGAAGGCCTAGTATAACAGCTGAACTGAAGAATGAAATACTGTAACAAGCCCTAGTATAACAGCTGAACTGAAGAATGAATTACAGTAAGCAGCCGTAGTATAACAGCTTAACTGAAGAATGAAATACTGTAACAAGCCCTAGTATAACAGCTGAACTGAAGAATGAATTACAGTAAGCAGCCGTAGTATAACAGCTTAACTGAAGAATGAAATACTGTAACAAGCCCTAGTATAACAGCTGCACTGAAGAATGAATTACAGTAAGCAGCCGTAGTATACCAGCTGCACTGAAGAATGAAATACTGTAACAAGCCCTAGTATAACAGCTGAACTGAAGAATGAATTACAGTAAGCAGCCGTAGTATACCAGCTGCACTGAAGAATGAAATACTGTAACAAGCCCTAGTATAACAGCTGAACTGAAGAATGAATTACAGTAAGCAGCCGTAGTATAACAGCTGCACTGAAGAATGAAATACTGTAACAAGCCCTAGTATAACAGCTGAACTGAAGAATGAATTACAGTAAGCAGCCGTAGTATACCAGCTGCACTGAAGAATGAAATACTGTAACAAGCCCTAGTATAACAGCTGAACTGAAGAATGAATTACAGTAAGCAGCCGTAGTATAACAGCTGAACTGAAGAATGAATTACAGTAAGCAGCCGTAGTATAACAGCTTAACTGAAGAATGCAATACTGTAAGAAGGCCTAGTATAACAGCTGAACTGAAGAATGAAATACTGTAACAAGCCCTAGTATAACAGCTGCACTGAAGAATGAAATACTGTAACAAGCCCTAGTATAACAGCTGCACTGAAGAATGAAATACTGTAAGCAGTCCTAGTATAACAGCTGCACTGAAGAATGAAATACTGTAACTAGCCCTAGTATAACAGCTGCACTGAAGAATGCAATACTGTAACTAGCCCTAGTATAACAGCTGCACTGAAGAATGAAATACTGTAAGCAGTCCTAGTATAACAGCTGCACTGAAGAATGAAATACTGTAACTAGCCCTAGTATAAAACAGCTGCACTGAAGAATGAAATAATTTAAGCATTCTTACAAGAATGCAATACTGTAAGCAGCCCTAGTATAACAGCTGTACTGAAGAATGAAATTCTGTAAGAAGCCCTAGTATAACAGCTGAACTGAAGAATGAAATACTGTAACAAGCCCTAGTATAACAGTTGCACTGAAGAATTAAATACTGTAACCAGCTTTAGTATAACAGCTGCACTGAAGCAAACACTGCACAATTGGTAGTTTTGTCCAGTCTCCTTTTGACGGTGAACCGTATCAGTGACTAGTCATGTTAATGCAGACAGACAGTCTGGTATTTTCAAATGAATATTGATAGCTCTCATCTCAGATAGTCGGCGAAGGACATTCATAAACATTGATCTACTAAAATATTAAATAATTGTCACATGACCAGCTTCCTTTTAAATCTTTCCATCTGCCTCCTTCATCCTGTCTTTGAGAAAAACTCGAAAACGGTACAACCCTTTTTGGTTTTGATTACACAGGGAAAAATACAATGTTAAAAATATGTCGCAACCAGCTTATTATTAAGAATGTTGAAGTTGACCTCCACATCTTGGACCTCAAATGACTCTCTAAAGTCTTGGATGTCACAAAAGATAGTGTTTGTATATGTAAAATGATTAGCGTGATTAAATATCCCTTGTATTATAAAAAGAAGAAAATTGGGGGACAGAAAAAACTGCACTAAAAACCACCCTGTATATGTACTAGTTAGAGAATTCATTATCTATATATTAAATTACCTTTGAAAGTATTTCTCTTCTTAACTTTTCCCTCCTCCTTGTACTTATAATTTATTCAAATGTATCTTATACCCTTTCAGATCCCCAACATAAGGACCAGTATAGAAAAAGACGTAGGTCCCGCTGAAACATCTGTTTGTAGCTTCAATAAAAAATAAATTAATTATTGCAGTTTGATAAATACAAAATAAGTTATGTTCTTTGTATTATACACTCTACTCTAAAGCCCCTATAGAGGGTGAAGAGGTATAAATAAAGTACGTCAAGATAGTACGCCCCAGGCAAGTCGGAGGCCACGTATTTCATCTGCCAAGCTCCGCGGGCGAGTTGTAATCGACGCACACAAGACCACAGATTGTTCCGCTCTAGGCACACTACTTCTTTGATGGGTAAATAAATAAACTCCTCAAGAAAATTCTTACTGGAAACTTATTATAATCTGTGTTATATAATAAAAATTTACTCTGCTAACTAATTTACTCTTTAATAACACATTATATTTGGTTTTCTTCCTTCTATGTTCTCTTTAGACTTAAAGTGACGATCTGTGAAAATAAAAAAAAAAGAGTTTTTTGTAAGAAATATAGATACCGAACTAATGGAAAGAGACTCAAAATGCTATGAATTAATATGTTTCATTTGACAATTCAGAGTATTATTTTTAAAACATTTAGTTTAAACAATTGAAATTAATTTTACTTTCCAACTTTGCCAGTTAAGCGAATTGTTGTTAAGTCACAAACATGCTGTAACTTACTGTATACTTTCAACTTAAGAAATATATTCAAACTATAAAAATTTTATGTTCTGAAAAATAATGAACATATAGATTAAATATGCCATTATGCACGGAATCAGCTCCGCGTGGTATAAATTAGCAACCATAACTTATACGTGCTTGCCAGTTAATTGTTAATTCATCTTAAACAACGATCAAGTTTCTGTCAAAAATTTATAACTCACATATTTTCGCCAAAGAAAATTGTATAAAATTTCCTCTAGATAAAACCAACCTCTCTTTAGAAACATAACAGTGGAGAGCTTAAGAAGGCTTTCTTAACAGTCAAATGACGTAAACGTTGCTTTTAGAGATTGTGAGAATGTCAAAGATGAAAACAACCGATAGACGTGCTTTGAAGGCAGACCAAAGTAGGTCCTATTTTTCTGATGACTAAATATTTACTGTCCGACTACTCTTTGTAGTCAAGACTACAGCGAATTTCCTTTTCAAAATTCTCTTTTCTAAATACAGAGTAGGCTTAAAGGTTATTTGGCGTGGTAAGAAATCCCTCTTTGATTTGGCACGCGCAAAGAGAATTTACGATGTCTTTCTGAATTACATGTGTTTCATCATTCTTTGTTAACTTTTTAACGCTATTCAACAGATATACAGTTTTATGTTTATGCTGATATACCACGGTAGCTCAATTATTGCACTGAATTATCTTTACATGTCACTTTTTTAGTTGATGTATATACTTGGAAATATTGGGTGCTCGTCTTAAAGTTATATGACATCAGTCAAGTTCTGCTCTTTGTCTGATCAACTATACGTATAAAAACCAATGTATGTGTGTTTGTCTTTACTAAACCATTTATTGCATCGCCATGAAACTTTGGGATGTAGTAGAGTTCACCTACGGGAAGGTTTCTGGTGTGGATATGACTCAAGGGTTCCGACCCACTGGCTTTTAGAGTTTCAATGTTATTGTTATGTAGTTATTTTATTTATTAGAGTAATCATCAGTTGTTAAAAAAAAAAAAAAAAAAAAAAAACAAATAAAATGAAATCGCAATACCACGGTACGTGTAGAAGTGGGCGGGTAAGTCAACACCACTGTACGTGTAGGTGTGGGTGGGTAAGTCAATACCACTGTACGTGTAGGGGCGGGCGTATAAGTCAATACCACTGTACGCGTAGGAGTGGGCGGGTAAGTCAATACCACTGTACGTGTAGGAGTGGGCGGGTAAGTCAACACCACTGTACGTGTAGGAGTGGGCGGGTAAGTCAATATCACTGTACGTGTAGGTGTGGGTGGGTAAGTCAATACCACTTTACGTGTAGGGGCGGGCGTATAAGTCAATACCACTGTACGCGTAGGAGTGGGCGGGTAAGTCAATACCACTGTACGTATAGGGGCGGGCGTATAAGTCAATACCACTGTACGTGTAGGGGCGGGCGTATAAGTCAATACCACTGTACGTGTAGGGGTGGGCGTATAAGTCAATACCACTGTACGTGTAGGGGCGGGCGTATAAGTCAATACCACTGTACGCGTAGGAGTGGGCGGGTAAGTCAATACCACTGTACGTGTAGGGGCGGGTGTATAAGTCAATACCATTGTACATGTAGGTGTGGGTGGGTAAGTCAATACCACTGTACGTGTAGGAGTGGGCGGGTAAGTCAACACCACTGTACGTGTAGGTGTGGGTGGGTAAGTCAATACCACTGTACGTGTAGGGGTGGGCGTATAAGTCAATATCACTGTACGCGTAGGAGTGGGCGGGTAAGTCAATACCACTGTACGTATAGGGGCGGGCGTATAAGTCAATACCACTGTACGTGTAGGGGCGGGCGTATAAGTCAATACCACTGTACGTGTAGGGGTGGGCGTATAAGTCAATACCACTGTACGTGTAGGGGCGGGCGTATAAGTCAATACCACTGTACGCGTAGGAGTGGGCGGGTAAGTCAATACCACTGTACGTGTAGGGGCGGGTGTATAAGTCAATACCATTGTACATGTAGGTGTGGGTGGGTAAGTCAATACCACTGTACGTGTAGGAGTGGGCGGGTAAGTCAACACCACTGTACGTGTAGGTGTGGGTGGGTAAGTCAATACCACTGTACGTGTAGGGGTGGGCGTATAAGTCAATATCACTGTACGCGTAGGAGTGGGCGGGTAAGTCAATACCACTGTACGCGTAGGAGTGGGCGGGTAAGTCAGTACCACTGTACGTATAGGGGCGGGTGTATAAGTCAACACCATTGTACATGTAGGGGTGAGCGGTTAAGTCAATACCGCTGTACGTGTAGTAGTGGGAGGATGAGTCAATACCACTATACGTGTAGGAATGGGCGGGTAAGTCAATACCATTGTACATGTAGCGGTGGGTGGTTAAGTCAATACCGCTATACGTGTAGGAGTGGCAGGATGACTCAATACCACTGTACGTGTAGGAGTGGGCGGCTAAGTCAATACCACTGTACGTGTAGGTGTGGGAGGGTGAGTCAATACCACTGTACGTGTAGGAGTGGGCGGCTAAGTCAATACCACTGTACGTGTAGGAGTGGGCGGCTAAGTCAATACCACTGTACGTGTAGGTGTGGGCGGCTAAGTCAATACCGCTATACGTGTAGGAGTGGCAGGATGACTCAATACCACTGTACGTGTAGGAGTGGGCGGCTAAGTCAATACCACTGTACGTGTAGGTGTGGGAGGGTGAGTCAATACCGCTGTACGTGTAGTGATGGATGTGTCAATACCACTGTACGTGTAGGCGTGGATGGGTGTGACAATACCACTTTACGTGTAGGGGTGGGCGGTAAGTCAATACCACTGTACGTGTAGTGATGAGTGTGTCAATACCACTGTACGTGTAGTGGTTGGTGTGTTAATACCACTGTACGTTTGGAGGTGCAAGGGTGTGTCAATACCACTGTAAGTGAAGGAGTGGGTGTGTCAATACCACTGTACGTGCAGGGGTGGACGTGGACGAGCAGGGGTTTGAGGTTGGAACGCATGCAGACAATGCACGACTTTTATTGAAAGTAATTCTTATTAAAATTTAATATTTAATTTTTATAAAATCAAAATATATACATACTGCAGGAAAGCCCGGGCAAATGGCTAGTTTAATATAGGCGCCACTTATTTTTTCGTTGTTTAGTGCTACTAATACATATTTAGTTAAATATTACTGACTCATCTATTATTGATTGTTTTCGTATATCATTTGAAAATTGATGGGAAATTAATTGTCAAACTTCTGATGTAAGTTAATTTCTTCGAATTTCTCTAATACAGTACGTAGTGGGGGTTAAAATGGGATTCAGTGGCTAAGGCTTCGGAACGCGGAGGAGTCGAAGGTCCCAACGTTCAAATCCTGTACTGAGTTAACGGTCAGTACTTCACTCGTTGAATAAGTCACGGACAGGCTTGCATGTCCATGTGAATTGGCGACTGAAGTTTAAACAAATATAGCGGAAAATCATTTAGCGTGCATGTAATAACTTCTTTAATTAATACATGTTTTGGTAAGTACTTATTCATATTGCACAAGAAATATTAATCTCAGTGAGATTGTACACATAAAAACATTGTAGATTCCAATTTTTACATTTAGGTAATATATTTTGAGTACTATTCTCTTATGAAAACAGCCATTGTTGAGAACCGAAAGATGATTCTCAAAGCATAAACCAGTTAAAATGTATATAATGACCCCAAATGCACTTCAATTAGTTTTTTATCTTACATTTATAGGTAATTAATTATAAATTGTATTACAATTATATAGTGCTGTGTTGTTGGAAATAAAGCATTCGTATCCTGAGAAATGTAATCATTAACCTGTATCCTGTATGATGTAAACAACATCAACATTGATTTGTTTGATCAGTTTGTTGACTTTTGTGACAATCTCACGTGTAATATGTCGAACTACAAATAGATTAGTGGTAGGTAGGTGATCTAAAGCCGTTTAGAAAAAACGATCTTGTGGTGTATGAAACTGTCATTTTCCCAGGCCAGAGGAACACAGAATTATATCTGACTTACGACGACGTCAGGGTGTAGTAGGTGATTTAACAAATTAGTGCCAGTAAGCATTGTAGGAGGGAGATTTGTATATGGATAGGAGACAATTAGTCGATAAAAATGCCAACTGTGCACGTGTGGTTCTGTCAAGTGTCTGCCAATTACTGAGTATTACCGTCGTTCGACCACTCACTGTGACACCCACCTCTCCCATGCAACAATTTTATTATATTGTTTAAAAAATGGTGGCATTGACGTTATATTTCATCACCTACTCAAATTTAAAGCTATTTTATCAATAAATGTGATGAGTTTTAATATGAATTATGTGTGAAGGTTCTGAGCTAAATTACATTGGGTCGAGCACTACATTTCCGTTATACAACCCCAGTCTAAATTTTATTGATGATTATCCTGTATGTCATAATCAACATTGCAAAGTTAGGCGTGCTATTTTTAATCATGGCAAACTAGTGATTCTTTCATTATATGTATGTATTTATTTCTCTATAATAGGTGCGATGGCTCGAAATTCACAACAGTCGTATTTGTACGGTGTTGGATGAAAAGTCGTGACAACGTGCCTATAGAATGGTTGAAGTGTCATAGCAGTCGTATTTGTACGTTATTGGATGCAAAGTCGTAACAACGTACCCATACAACGGTTGGAAGAGTCAAAGCAGTCGCTTTTGTACGTTGTTGGTTGAATAGTCGTAATAACATGTATATACAATGGTTGAAGAAATTGCAGTCGTATTCGTACGTTTTTGAGTGAAAGGTCATGACAAAGTGCCCATACAATGGTTAAGGTGTCATAGCAATCGTATTCGTACGTTTTTTAGTGAAAGTCATGACAAAGTGCCCATACAATCGCACGTGAATAAGGCTTTTTACGATTTTCTAAAAAAAATATTAACTGCATTGGGAAAAAAGGCCGCGTGGGAAGGATTGCTATGTGAAACAATAAATAAATTTATTTATTCCAAAGAAACATAAAAAATTTTACAATGTAAAACATGGAAATTGAGTATCCACTGTTGCAAGTAATGTGGCTACTAGAAAACATAAAATTATTTTAAATAAAAAGAAAACTGAGTGTAGCTTGTTTGATTATAAAAATAAACAACTGATTACAATAGAACTTAAAGTATAGGCACAGTTATAATTAATTAGCCGTTAACCTGAAGCACCTGCTTCAAAATAAACATTTCTTGATTAACTTAAAGTGTTGGAATAGATTTAGGTTAAAGTAATAAAAAAAGTGTTAAAAGAATTATAATGTGGAAGTGTCAATATTTACTATTTCAATATTTTAAAATATTTAATTGAAGTTAAGAAAATCAAGAGGCCCTATCTGGATTTGTTAATAACTAGTTAGAAAGAATTTTGCAAAACATTCTCAAAGAAGTTATAATTTTTATATCATTAGGAATTTTATTTAAAAATTAGGTATCGAATACTGAAAAGAACGATTGAAAATTGATTTACTCACTTAAGGCAACCTTAATATAACACTTATCTTCATGCTTGATCTGCCTATCTATTTGCAATGGTAACCTTAACAACGTTACTTTAGTCCATCCAAGCAAAACTATCAGTTCGATTTCAGTGACACACAAGCTTCTCATTTAGCTGATGACAAGGCTTGGCAGAGTCCTATATAAGTTAAGATTCTCTTTACACAATTATGATGGCACTGCGTGGCCGCAGCTGTAATTGGTGATTCTTTGTGTATTCTGAATCTATTGTGTTTCACAAGTAATGTAAACTATCCCTTATACAGTTTATACAATTATCATTTCCAAGTAGATAAGCCTACTTCACAGTAAAATCACCGTGTGTCAATATATGTTTTAACATAATGGACGATGTACTTTATTAACCAATTATTAATAGAGTAACAAGATGTACTAGGCGTGATGAAGGGAATTTGCCGTTTATTGAATCCTAAACTAAAGCAGTGTTTTTATTTTATATAAATTCATATTATTGCAATAATAAAGTACTTACCCAACAGTGCGGCTTTGGAAATGCTTGTGACATGGCAAGCTAATACTAACTTTGTTTAGGGTCGCATCATGTAGTGATCGGACAAATTGTTTATGTTTGCTACCAAAGAAATAAAAAATAATGGACTTACAATAGTTAAACAATATTTGCTGTATATATATATATTTTTATTTTTTATTTTTGATCGACGCATACTCATGATTAACGTAAAAGGAAAATGGTGGGACAGGATCTAGCTTTAAATGAGTAGCAGTCACACAATAATATCCGAAACTGAAGAGAAATGACGTTTACAAACATGCTTAACAAATTTAATGGTGATACTTTACGATCCCCCTATTAATTTCTTGAGTCATTCTCTTTCAGTCTTCCTTGCCACGTCTTCCAATTGTCACTTTATTTTTTTGGCAATTTCTTCCATGCATTGTGTGATTTATTCATCTCGTAATTTACATGTATCTTTAATCTTTTAAATGATAATATTAACACAAGCTAAACGTTGTTTAATCTTTGGTTTGATTTATCTTAATCACACAACGATTTGTAATTGTATATTCACGTTCAAACCTCACTTCTTACTTGTTTTGTTTATTAACAGAAATATTTATTTTTATTTCCAATATGTTATAGTTTTAGATTAATTAGATAAAACAATATACCTTTTGTGTTAGATTGAAGTAAAACATGATACGCAAAACAATCTTTGGCGCAAAATGATGTATAGTTACAGATCACATATTTAGTATCTTTAAATGTTCTCCTAAAGTTGATACAGTCACATTAACATAACTCTCTTGTAAATGTAGAACAAAATAAAAAAACCTTACGTTATAAGTACCTGTACATAACGTAAGAGAAAGACTTTACAAATAAAGGCGTTACATGAACTTATTATATAATATAGTGAAGTTTCAAGTTTGTCCACCTCTTTTTGTCAGATCAAAGAGCTAGACTGGAATCAGTCAGCATGGTGCCTTTTGCTTATATAAGTTATCAACAACTTTTTACAAAAATTTTTGGTATGCTTTTACAAGATGTCATAATAGAATAGATTTATCAACATATTCATTGACAGCTTACTTAATGACACACAGTGATGTTTTTTGTAAAAATTAGGTGCCCAAACTGAATAATTTTCAGGGGGTTCGTAGGTATGGAACCTCCTCAAGAGGAAAGGGGTCCTGGGCCTTCCACCGTTATGTTTTTGAAATGTATTCCGTAAAGTACACGTTTTTAGGTTTTACAGATTTTGTAGGTCTCAATTTTACCTGGGCCTTATTTTAACGTTATATATCTTGTAATTATTTTACATTATTTCTGACTCATTGTGTTTGTAACGTGATTTTACCAGGATATACAGACTTCCCTCGCGTTATTTTGGTCGCCAGCGTTTTCCAGAATATTAAAGTCCCATACCAAAAAGTACCACAACTGCGTGTTTATTTCTTCACGCCGTTCCAGTGCGTTCCGTCATAAATGTCTCCGTTGCGTACATGTAGGAATAACCACGAGTTTATTGAATATGCTACTTATTTGTAGATCTTGCCGTTTGAAATCTGCCAGTGATTTGTGGTCGAGTATGCTCTAAAGGTCAAATTACATAAATCGGCATTTCAAGTTTTCATGTAACTATTGACAAATTTGTTCTGACACCACATTGTATACCATCGTTTGAAGTCACATTATGTATTAAATATATTATTAAAAATTTTGATGTCTACATTTATTATTATCAAACATATTTACAAATTACTGATTGAACCGTTTGAAATGTACATGATACCCTAAGAACTTGTTCTATCGGCCAACACTAATAAGGTACAAATCATAGGATAAAGCCGTTCATATTTTGACAACATAGACAGTTGTCAAAACTTACACTTTGATTTGTCCAAGATTTCTGGTGGAAAAATGTCACCTATATGTTGAGAAAAACAAAGCAAGGTTTTGAGCTGGAATGCCTAAACCAGGTTTTAGCTGTGTCTGATGACTCAAAAAAATGAATGTCCCTGATTGTGAGGTGTCTACCTAGATCAGTGCTATTGAGCTTTGGTATCTGGGCCAGATTTTAGCTGTGTCTGATTACTCAAACAGTTAATTTCCCTGATTATGAGGTGTCTACCTAGATCAGTGATATTGAACTTTGGTATCTGGGCCATGTTTTAGCTGTACCTGATTACTCAAACAGTTAAATTCCCTGATTGTGAGGTGTATACCTAGATAAGTGCTAATGAGCTTTGGTATCTGGACCAGGTTTTAGCTGTGCCTGATAACTCAAGTTAATTTCTCTGATTGTAAGGTGTATACCTAGATAAGTGCAAATGAGCTTTGGTATCTGGACCAGGTTTTAGCTGTGCCTGATAACTCAAGTTAATTTCTCTGATTGTGAGGTGTATACCTAGATAAGTGCTATTGAGCTTTGGTATCTGGGCCAGATTTTAGCTGTGTCTGATTACTCAAACAGTTAATTTCCCTGATTGTGAGGTGTCTACCTAGATCAGTGATATTGAACTTTGGTATCTGGGCCATGTTTTAGCTGTACCTGATTACTCAAACAGTTAAATTCCCTGATTATGAGGTGTATACCTAGATAAGTGCTAATGAGCTTTGGTATCTGGACCAGGTTTTAGCTGTGCCTGATTACTCAAGTTAATTTCTCTGATTGTGAGGTGTCTACCTAGATCAGTGCTATTGAGCTTTGGTATCTGGGCCAGATTTTAGCTGTGTCTGATTACTCAAACAGTTAATTTCCCTGATTGTGAGGTGTATACCTAGATCAATGCTATTGAGCTTTGGTATCTGGGCCAGATTTTAGCTGTGTCTGATTACTCAAACAGTTAATTTCCCTGATTGTGAGGTGTATACCTAGATCAATGCTATTGAGCTTTGGTATCTGGGCCAGATTTTAGCTGTTTCTGATTACTAAAACAGTTAATTTCCCTGATTGTGAGGTGTCTACCTAGATCAGTGCTGATTGTGAGATGTCTACCTAGATCATTGCTATTGAGCTTTGGTATCTGGGCCAGATTTTAGCTGTTTCTGATTACTAAAACAGTTAATTTCCCTGATTGTGAGGTGTCTACCTAGATAAGTGCTAATGAGCTTTGGTATCTGGGCCAGATTTTAGCTGTGTCTGATTACTCAAACAGTTACCGTTAAGTGCTAATGAGCTTTGGTATCTGGCCCAGATTTTAGCTGTGTCTGATTACTCAAACAGTTAATGTACCTGAATATTTTATCTCTTAGTACATAATATCACCGTCATTTGGATATTCAGTTTGTCATCGTGCATTTTTTTGAGTGCTTATTTGGGTTACTATTTTGCTTTTTAATTAATCAACCGATTTAAGGTTTTTAATTAGCCACTAAATAATTGGTTGGTTAATAATTTATTATGTTGTAATATTTTTATAAAAAATTACATTTAGAATTATAATTATTTAAAAGTATTTAAGGACGTATTGTAATTGCCATATTTGAGAATTTTATTTGTTTTAAAATTTTGTCTGCTTTTAGTCTTTGTGGTGGGTTTCAGGTTGCTATAATTAAGTACGCCGAATAAAATACGTACTAGTAAATTAGATCGTTGATTTTGCATTAGTAAAATAATTTCAACATTTTGAATAGTAACAAATTAAACAAATATGAACTAAAATCTTCTATCTGTTGAAAGACTCAGTCTATAATGAACATTATGTTTTTGAATTAAAATCTATTAAATAGAAAAATAACACCAAGTGCTGTAATTCAATTACTATATTTACCTTGCACAATGGAGTTGATGTAATTTTTAGTGTGTTTAGAGGTTACTAAGAACTCATGGACATTCAAAAGTCTATTGAACGCACGACCAAAGTTCACTTGTTGAGTGGAACCACTTTTAGTACTCGCCAATATTTCAGGTGGAAGGCAATTACGTCACCAGAAACAGTTGAATGGGCGAGAAAACAGCTTGCCACTAGCAACTATGGCATGGTCTTTGAAAAGGACACTTACAAAGATACACTTACAAATATTTCATTTCACATCAACTGTCCATTTTACTAGCCAGAAATAAAGTCATAAAATCCGTATCACGTGATGTTTGGTACTCGCTGCAGTGAAGTTCATATCACGTTACCAACTATGTGGATTACTCTATTTCCTCGTTGCTTTAACTATAGTTATGTTTGCAAACAAACATAATAACTACTAGACTACTGCTATAAAAATAGTTTTCTCCAAACAATGAAACATGTTAAAACAAGAAAGAGAATTTGATAAAAAAAGTAAAAGGTTTATTTTTATATCAGTACAACATTACCTTTGAACATTTATGTATTCAAATCAAATCAAATCAAATCAAAATTGCTTTATTTTTAACAATTATAAAATTGCATAATAGCGTCATCCATGTGTATTAATAAATTACGTTAGATAAACATCACACCAATTACATGTATAACACATACAATATCATTCTAATACTAATCACAATGATTATATTACAGCCACTTCAAAACAATAATTGGTCTACATTATTTTACAATAATTATAGCACTATTATTTTTACTATTATATTCCTATACTAATTACTATCTAATTACTTATCTAAAAACTCCCTCACACTGTAACAGCAACGAGATAACAACATGCCCTTCACAACCCTGCCAAATTTGTTTATGTCCTTTTCTGCTTTGATAGGTATAGGAAGCGAGTTATACAGTTTAGTGGCATTTAATTTTAGATGATTTTCAAAAAAACTTGTCTTGTGTCGGGGAATACAAATGTTTAGTCGACCACGAAGCCCATACCGGTTGGAAGAAGTGACAGATGCAAAGAGTTCAGGGTGCTTACGTACAAACATGATACACTGAAAAATGTAAATGGACGGAAAAGTTAAAATATTGTATTCTTTAAAAATTGGCTTACAAGAATATCTGTAGGGCTTTCTAAAAACGGCTCTGATGGTTTTTTTTGGAGTTTAAATAAAAAATGAGTTTTTGAAGATTCGTGGCCCCATATGACAACAGAATATGATAAGAGGGGGTATATTAGTCCATAGTAAGCTGGCAAAAGAATCCTATCATCAACAAAAGTTGAAAGTCTTCTTAGAAGGAAAATTCCAGAACTAACCCGCTTACTTACGGAGTCAATGTGGTGATCAAATTTCAACCCGTCATCAATTTAAACACCCAAGAACTTAGTCACCACACTAGGCGTAACTTGTTCGCAGTCAACAAAGAAGGTTAGACATTCGGATTGCTTCCTGTCACTTATATGAAAATCCAGGATCTGAGTTTTGTTATTATTGAGGTATAAATTATTATTTCGAAACCACTGACTTAGTGCATTTGAAACTTCATATACTCTAACCTCCAAGTCAGATCTGTTTATTGATGTCACAGAACAGTTTGTAACAGTGTTAAGTTTATAACATTAGGTTAGCCTGAGAATTACTTTTATAACCAAGCCATTTCTCTATTTCTCTATTTTGTATCTGTGTATCTGAGAAAGGCGTTCTAAAGGCCCTTGATGAATTATAAATAACGTAAGATCAGTTATCATCCACGTATAAATCATGCAAACGAAATCTCATAAAAGAAAGACTTCGAATTCATTTATTAATTCCCTTTGTGTTAAAATCCGACTGCACATCCCATCGTATTGATTGTCTCTTTATTTGTCGAATGATTGACACCTGGAAAAAAAGAAATGAGATTGATTCCAATGCTGTCTCCAATTCAGCCTCTCTTTCTTTGATTACAAATGCGTTGCTTTAATAAACAGTCAGATATGATATTACATATATGTTTTAACGTTTTCTTTCACGAATAATATAAATCAGACGCTAGCAAAAGTGCTTTTAATTGTTTCAGTACAGATATATCGATAGAATTAACAGAGCATTATAGTGACAATTTTAAAAATGATAATAATCTTAAAACTTTTATAAAGGTTTAATAACGAGCTCAAACAGTCATGATGACACAAGGAAATAAAACACACCACCGAATGACTCTCCTTCACATGTTTGTGTTGTTGACATATTAGAGATAAAACTTAAACATTGACACGTCCGATGTAACTGGTCAGGCAAAATTATCCTCAAATCAGAGAAAATGTTCTGAAGTTCAGTCACTGTATAATATAAACTGCAGTAGCGAATCTCAGCTGTTTTCCTTGCAACCAAGCGATGATGGCGAACCTAGCTATGAGTTGCAAACAACTGGCGCGGTAAGTAAATAAACTATTTGATTTGGCTCATCTCAATTAATTAATTGTATTGAAACATGAGTAAAATTTCATGCTACCTAGTGGAGAGATAGTGTAGCTCAGCGACATGACCACAACGAGTCGCTGCAGTATGTTTATATATTATGCTGTAGTTCAGATGTATGGCCAAAATGTCGCAGTCCCTCGAAACGTGGCTTACAATATTTAGTGTTTATCACGTATCTCAACACATAATAGAACAACATGTGCTGTTAATGATATACATTGGCACGTGGTGCTTCCTAGTGGTATATTGGCCTAACTAATACAGTCAATATGAACTAATAATACTGGATACAATTCTACTAAGTAATTTTGGCAGATAAAATACTCCAGATGTCGAAGTACACGAGGTTATAGTGTACTTAGGTGATTGAGTAATAAACTTTGTATGGCCTTACCTTCTTCACCTTATTTATGACTGACAAACATAACTTTAAATTACTTTGTAATTTTCACACTATTTTCTCATTAAAAGGTTGAGATTGGAAAAGTCTTACCTGCCCCCTGCTGAAGAGAACGAAGGACCTCAAACAGTTCCATCATCGCTGTCACTGGACAATAACACCTTAAATTAGAATACTTCAAAATATAAAATAATCAAGCAATGGATTTTCTCCCGAAAATTAGGATAACAATAACACTACAAACTGTTCTGAACTTGTACTCACTGCGGTGGGCCCTTCTTTATCATTGAATAAGGTAATGGATGTTCAATGATAAAAAACATCCATTACCTTCTATACAGCAAGATCACAAATTCAATTGGTCTGGCCAAACAAGTAAGATTTGATAAACGTTTTAATTGTTAATAATTTTTAATTTTTATTTAGTTCGTGAAAAGAATGGTCAAATAGGTAAATAATTCCTTAGTTCGTTATTTTATATCAAAAGCACGACGGTCGGAGTTTATATAATCTGTGTATGACTAATCATATGCCAAACACTAACGAAACTACGTGCAATTTGAAATGAAATAGGCCCACTCACTATACATAAGTGGTGGTTATTGTCTAATTTATTTTAAAGTGCAAATATTTAATACATTTGTTTATCTTAAAGAAATCTTTGAACTATTAAACTACATGGGAAATGGAATCTCTTAAAGATAAAAATGAAGCTCCCAATTGTTCATTATTATAATTAATTTTTCATTACAAGACGCCTTTTGTAGATATATGAGCGAATATGATTAGTGAATGAGTGTAGATGAACATGTATAGTTATTGCTACTAACTGAGTTCGACTTAGCTAAGAAAGGACTATTTATTGATACACCAGTTGCCAGGGAAAATAAGGGTTCTACATGTTGAAAAAATAGTTTGAAGATGGATCCAAGGAAATGGTATAAAAAAATCAACAGGATGAAATCCCTATTAAATCTTACAAGTCTTATAAGCTATGATAGTCAAGTGAAAAATTACGAGAAAAAGGAAAACCAAGTTGAAAGGTCTTTGTGGTTTTGTGTGGGTGCCAAATATGGCCAGTAGTAACTTAAAACATTTTACTCTCTGGAGCCAGACTGGTTTTGTGTGGATGCTAAATATGGCCAGTAGTAACTTAAAACATTTTACTCTCTGGAGCCAGACTGGTTTTGTGTGGGTGCCAAATATGGCCAGTAGTAACTTAAAACATTTTACTCTCTGGAGCCAGACTGGTTTTGTGTGGATGCTAAATATGGCCAGTAGTAACTTAAAACATTTTACTCTCTGGAGCCAGACTGGTTTTGTGTGGGTGCCAAATATGGCCAGTAGTAACTTAAAACATTTTACTCTCCGGAGCCAGACTAGTTTTGTGTGGGTGCGAAATATGGCCAGTAGTAACTTAAAACATTTTACTCTGGAGCCAGACTGGTTTTGTGTGGGTGCCAAATATGGCCAGTAGTAACTTAAAACATTTTACTCTCCGGAGCCAGACTAGTTTTGTGTGGGTGCGAAATATGGCCAGTAGTAACTTAAAACATTTTACTCTGGAGCCAGACTGGTTTTGTGTGGGTGCCAAATATGGCCAGTAGTAACTTAAAACATTTTACTCCGGAGCCAGACTGGTTTTGTGTGGGTGCCAAATATGGCCAGTAGTAACTTAAAACATTTTAAAATAAATATAAATAAAATAAATAAATTCTTTATTGCATGAATACAATTAACAATTGTGTTGCAAAAGTCAAATTTGTTTTAGCCTAAAACACTCACATACAATCGGACACATTCATACATACATCTTGCACATGCATCATACATTCATTTTACTCTCTGGAGCCAGACTAGTTTTCCTCTGTCGGTCTTTGTGAAATACCTCTTACTAATTCTCTTTTGAAGTAGAATTTTCTATGTAAAGAAAATCGAGGAACACGTGATAAATTTGGATTTCAACATATATTATGGTTGATAATAAATGTTCATTTTTGTTTTGATTGAATGGATGCATTTTTAAATGTTCAGTTATGTTTTTGATCTCTTATTTAAAAATGTAAATCAATTGATTAATTATAATTTTTACCGTTATATTTTTTTAATTTGAATTGAATACTAGTACATTATGGGGAATAGTTAGGAATATACAGTGTAATTCGGATTTTCTTCTATTATGGAAGTATTATCTATCGCCCATTCACCTTTCGACTGTCATATTTTTGTTGGATTCGTAGATCCAAACGTCCTTATCCAGTTAATGGAATATAAGGGAATATTAGTTTTATTGATAATGCGATTTTTTTCTGTCAAAGTTGCAAAACACGAAGGTACTGCTTACTCAGGAGGATGTGGTGAGGCTGAGGAAGGGTGACTCGAACACGAAGGTACTGCTTACTCAGGAGGATGTGGTGAGGCTGAGGAAGGGTGACTCGAACACGAGGGTACTGCTTACTCAGGAGGATGTGGTGAGGCTGAGGAAGGGTGACTCGAACACGAGGGTACTGCTTACTCAGGAGGATGTGGTGAGGCTGAGGCAGGGTGACTCGAACACGAGGGTACTGCTTACTCAGGCGGATGTGGTGAGGCTGAGGAAGGGTGACTCGAACACGAAGGTACTGCTTACTCAGGAGGATGTGGTGAGGCTGAGGAAGGGTGACTCGAACACGAGGGTACTGCTTACTCAGGAGGATGTGGTGAGGCTGAGGAAGGGTGACTCGAACACGAGGGTACTGCTTACTCAGGAGGATGTGGTGAGGCTGAGGAAGGGTGACTCGAACACGAGGGTACTGCTTACTCAGGAGGATGTGGTGAGGCTGAGGAAGGGTGACTCGAACACGAGGGTACTGCTTACTCAGGAGGATGTGGTGAGGCTGAGGAAGGGTGACTCGAACACGTTTTAGTAATTTATTTTATTACCGGGAAAACTCACAGATCCAAACAGCTCTCTCATCACCTGTACAATCAAAATGGAACCATAAGGCACATTATGTAATAGATCTACAGTTCATCTCTCCAGTTGTCAGACAAATGGCACCTCCAGAAGGTAAGATCATAGTTGACGTAACCGTGTAAATTCTTGAACATTGAAAAAAAAAAAATTACATGCGATTTTTCATAAAAGTTTAAATTTGGCCCATTTGTTAGGCGTTGTATAATGTGTGTTGCACTTCACATTACACACCAGAGAATTATTATGTGTATATATACAGTGAGAATTTTCACATTAAACACAACGAAAAATGATGATTATCATATGTGTCGCATTTTATATTAAATACACTGGATAACGATTTACTTTGTTACTGTTCACATTAAAATCATTCCGAAGAATGGTGCTGGTCATACTGAATGTGTTGCACTTTACAAGGGAGAACGATGCTGTGTATATTTACATTGTTACTGTTGACATTAAACTTACTGACTTACAATATTTGCGTACTGTGCTACCTTCTTATACGTAATAAATACTCGCCAGTTCATTATGTTCAAATACGTTGTGACACAATAGACTTACTAAGTGAAGTTACCGTTGTAGTCGTTTTAGATGGCAACTTAGCATAGTACCTATATCAGTTATGGTACAGTTAGTATTTGTAAGGTAGTATCTATTTATATACGTACAGTGACTTTTGTATGTTATACACGGTGGGTTCTTTTTGTTTATGATAATGTTTGTTCTACTTGAACTAAAATCTCTTATTAGATATACTGTATTTTGAATAATATGTTACATTATTAACAACATCGGTTAGTTCTATTTTATTTGAAATTGTAAAATAGTAAGTGCTTGAAGTGTAAAAACGTGATATTTTAGGCGAGAGAGGTTTTCATTTTGAATATGACAGAAAACACTGACCATAACTTGTTTTTAGCTGACATTTGGACCTTTTGACTCCATTCATTTCGGACGTTACAAACAATGCTCTCACACCGCAGTGTATGTATAAACAACACGACTGCCAGGACAATGGGAACAAATTCACTGCATCGGTCATCTCTTTGAAAGGGGTTGCTAATAACATCTAGTAAAAGGCGTGGTCACTACGTGATAAAAATACAATAAGCATATTATTATTATTTGATTAATGTTTTCTAGTAAAAATTGACTAGATTAAAACTTATCTTGTAAGGTATATGAACTGTTTATACTCCTAATCTCGAAGGACCGACAAAGCAGGTTGGATGGACGTTGAGTCCAGCTATAAAATAAGACATTATTATAATTTTATAGTCAAATGTAAAATACAAAATAGAATAATACTCAGCAATATTTGACGAGAAAGTCCAAGATACGTTTGTCAGATTCTCAAGAGGATTTGTGTCTGTACATCCAAGTGTAAATAGGTGAGTGAGTGATAGAGAATTTGATTAATTATTAATATATTTATGGCGTATTTTATCAGACTTGTGGTGATTATAAATTAAATACTTGAAAAAATATCCGCATGCTATTCAATTACTGTATTTCAAATATTCAAAATTGTATTCATATTGTTATGAATCAGGGATGACGAGAACTCTAATTGAGTTGGGTTTTACAATAGCATGCAAATTATATTTAATTATTGGACACGTATGTATTTCTACATTTTCCAAATTATTAAATTCATTCTGTGCATATTTAAACGCATACTTTAGGTTTTTGTAAGTGTAGGGTATTTTATTAGGTAGCATAAGTGACGGCCAACTAAAATGTCAAAATCACGAGCCGCAAAGAACGTTTATTATTTGATTTAGATAGTAAGTTTAGTGTTCTATCGAAATAAATGAATGAGACAATTTGTGCTGTCAGTTGCCAGAATAATCTGACGTAGGAGTGAAATGAGTCAGGTCATATCCTATAGTCAATCTATTACTACTCAGTATACGGCTAATGTACTCTATACATTAAAACTAATGTAATGCAGAATATATTCACCGTTAACAATTCTGAAGTATATTCTATTTCATACTGAAATACTAAAAGCAGGCGTTATTTATTCATCGGAAGAGAGTCACCAGCAAATTCAATATTCAATTAACGGCTTTGTCAATTAATCACCGCTAGATTCACGCAATGTCACTTAGCGATATATCTACGTGAATGGAATAACTGTTCGATACTGTAATATAAACAGGCGATTTTATTGACAACGTCTATAATAGTTTTTTATGTTATTTTAGCATATACATCCAGAATAATTAACGCAATTATGTAGCATTTAATATGTCGACCTAGTTGTAAAAACGCATACACGTGATAAAAATTTTGTTTTATTTACAAAAGTAAGAGGAAAGTAAATAACCTGTCATGTAGTCACGCCCCCGTAAGTCAGTTGTCACTGACATTGTAAATAGGGCAATTGCCCGGAATGATGGATGTAAATGTCCTAGACCGGGAAATGTCACCTAGTATTTGTACAAAGCGCTCTTGTGTACTGTTTGTCACATTTTGAACGGTAATGTACAAAAGACCTCAAAGTGATTTAGTATTAAATTCAATAAAACACAAATTAAATGTTGAACGTTTATTTATTTAAGTTTACCAATTTTCTGCTTGTTTTTTCAGAAATAAATATTAAATTTATTTAGTTTTTCTACAGTAAAGATACAATCGTACTCTTTATTCGTATTTGTTTAAATTAGGTTAACTATTCATGACAAATAATTGTGTTTGCCTACATTCTATAAGGCTTGTCTCTCCGCTGAACTGGACATGTTATGTACACAAATTATTCTTTGGGTTTATATAACTTGTTTTAACAAAACAATACTTTTTCTGTAACTATACTTAGTTAATATCAAGTCTGATCCATTAAACTCTGCGGGGAAATTATTTAGACAGAATAAGAGTGGACCAATACAGTACAAAGTGAACATTACTATTTAATATTCCCATCCTAGAAAAGGATTCGAGTCTGTAAAATTTTTACTCAGGGTAAATCCTAACCCCCTAAATCGCGCACCCAAGCATGTTATGTTACAGTACTTGTTTTAACAGAACAATAATCCTTACTATAACCACACCTAGTAATTTATGTTTCAGTTAAAAACATATCATAACCTATAATCCTTACATTTTTGTTTAGTTGTATTTATGTAAGTTCGTCCAACAAACCAGTTTTCCCCTCTCTTACTAACAACATGTTCATATTTTGTTCGAGCAATGAATGCAGAAGAATGTTACGTACCTAATGTCCACCAATTCTTGTAGTTCATATTTGGTCTACGTGAGTTTTGACACACGAGTTGTAATTTTCAAGATTTTAAAATTGCAATAGATAATCGAATTAAAAGGTTTTAAAAAGTTCATAAACAAAACATATGATACAGTTTAAAAAATCAAATCACATAAACTACGTTGAACTTGAATTTTGACAAATTCGTGAATAAATGCATAATTCTGAATGGTTATTAGTTTTTTCAATCATGTTTGAAACTAGAGCAATTTTTAAGCGCGTGTACCCACAGAGATAAATATACATAGGTTGCTTTGTTATGGCTGCAGTGAATGTCTCAGTGGAAGTTATAAGTAGATTACATCTAGTGTACGTCTATACATCTGTATTAATTTCAACGTTGATCCTTGATGTTGTGGGGAACATTGAGAAGGGAAGCTGGCTCTGCCTTTGTTATGGCCGCATTGAACGTCTCAGTGGAAGTTTAGATTACATCTAGTGTACGTCTATACATCTGTATTAATTTCAACGTTGATCCTTGATGTTGTGGGGAACATTGAGAAGGGAAGCTGGCTCTGCCTTTGTTATGGCCGCATTGAACGTCTCAGTGGAAGTTTAGATTACATCTAGTGTACGTCTATACATCTGTATTAATTTCAACGTTGATCCTTGATGTTGTGGGGAACATTGAGAAGGGAAGCTGGCTCTGCCTTTGTTATGGCCGCAGTGAATGTCTCAGTGGAAGTTACAAGTAGATTACATCTAGTGTACGTCTATACATCTGTATTAATTTCAACGTTGATCCTTGATGTTGTGGGGAACATTGAGAAGGGAAGCTGGCTCTGCCTTTGTTATGGCCGCATTGAACGTCTCAGTGGAAGTTTAGATTACATCTAGTGTAATTCTATACATCAACGTTGATCCTTGATGTTGTGGGGAACAGTGAGAAGGGAAGCTGGCTCTGCCTTTGTTATGGCCGCAGTGAATGTCTCAGTGGAAGTTATAAGTAGATTACATCTAGTGTACGTCTATACATCTGTATTAATTTCAACGTTGATCCTTGATGTTGTGGGGAACATTGAGAAGGGAAGCTGGCTCTGCCTTTGTTATGGCCGCAGTGAACGTCTCAGTGGAAGTTATAAGTAGATTACATCTAGTGTACGTCTATACATCTGTATTAATTTCAACGTTGATCCTTGATGTTGTGGGGAACATTGAGAAGGGAAACTGGCTCTGCCTTTGTTATGGCTGCAGTGAACCTCTCAGTGGAAGTTATAAGTAGATTACATCTAGTGTACGTCTATACATCTGTATTAGTTTCAACGTTGATCCTTGATGTTGTGGGGAACATTGAGAAGGGAAGCTGGCTCTGCCTTTGTTATGGCCGCAGTGAATGTCTCAGTGGAAGTTATAAGTAGATTACATCTAGTGTACGTCTATACATCTGTATTAATTTCAACGTTGATCCTTGATGTTGTGGGGAACATTGAGAAGGGAAGCTGGCTCTGCCTTTGTTATGGCCGCAGTGAACGTCTCAGTGGAAGTTATAAGTAGATTACATCTAGTGTACGTCTATACATCTGTATTAATTTCAACGTTGATCCTTGATTTGTGGGGAACATTGAGAAGGGAAGCTGGCTCTGCCTTTGTTATGGCCGCAGTGAACGTCTCAGTGGAAGTGATAAGTAGATTACATCTAGTGTACGTCTATACATCTGTATTAATTTCAACGTTGATCCTTGATTTGTGGGGAACATTGAGAATGGAAGCTGGCTCTGCCTTTGTTATGGCCGCAGTGAACGTCTCAGTGGAAGTTATAAGTAGATTACATCTAGTGTACGTCTATACATCTGTATTAGTTTCAACGTTGATCCTTGATTTGTGGGGAACATTGAGAATGGAAGCTGGCTCTGCCTTTGTTATGGCCGCAGTGAACGTCTCAGTGGAAGTTATAAGTAGATTACATCTAGTGTACGTCTATACATCTGTATTAATTTCAACGTTGATCCTTGATGTTGTGGGGAACATTGAGAAGGGAAGCTGGCTCTGCCTTTGTTATGGCCGCAGTGAACGTCTCAGTGGAAGTTATAAGTAGATTACATCTAGTGTACGTCTATACATCTGTATTAATTTCAAAGTTGATCCTTGATTTGTGGGGAACATTGAGAAGGGAAGCTGGCTCTGCCTTTGTTATGGCCGCAGTGAACGTCTCAGTAGAAGTTATAAGTAGATTACTTCTAGTGTACGTCTATACATCTGTATTAATTTCAACGTTGATCCTTGATGTTGTGGGGAACATTGAGAAGGGAAGCTGGATCTGCCTTTGTTATGGCCGCAGTGAACGTCTCAGTGGAAGTTATAAGTAGATTACATCTAGTGTACGTCTATACATCTGTATTAATTTCAACGTTGATCCTTGATGTTGTGGGGAACATTGAGAAGGGAAGCTGGCTCTGCCTTTGTTATGGCCGCATTGAACGTCTCAGTGGAAGTTTAGATTACATCTAGTGTACGTCTATACATCTGTATTAATTTCAACGTTGATCCTTGATGTTGTGGGGAACATTGAGAAGGGAAGCTGGCTCTGCCTTTGTTATGGCCGCAGTGAATGTCTCAGTGGAAGTTATAAGTAGATTACATCTAGTGTACGTCTATACATCTGTATTAATTTCAACGTTGATCCTTGATGTTGTGGGGAACATTGAGAAGGGAAGCTGGCTCTGCCTTTGTTATGGCCGCAGTGAACGTCTCAGTGGAAGTTATAAGTAGATTACATCTACTGTACGTCTATACATCTGTATTAATTTCAACGTTGATCCTTGATGTTGTGGGGAACATTGAGAAGGGAAGCTGGCTCTGCCTTTGTTATGGCTGCAGTGAACCTCTCAGTGGAAGTTATAAGTAGATTACATCTAGTGTACGTCTATACATCTGTATTAATTTCAACGTTGATCCTTGATGTTGTGGGGAACATTGAGAAGGGAAGCTGGCTCTGCCTTTGTTATGGCCGCAGTGAACGTCTCAGTGGAAGTTTAGATTACATCTAGTGTACGTCTATACATCTGTATTAATTTCAACGTTGATCCTTGATGTTGTGGGGAACATTGAGAAGGGAAGCTGACTCTGCCTTTGTTATGGCCGCAGTGAACGTCTCAGTGGAAGTTATAAGTAGATTACATCTAGTGTACGTCTATACATCTGTATTAATTTCAACGTTGATCCTTGATGTTGTGGGGAACATTGAGAAGGGAAGCTGACTCTGCCTTTGTTATGGCCGCAGTGAACGTCTCAGTGGAAGTTATAAGTAGATTACATCTAGTGTACGTCTATACATCTGTATTAATTTCAACGTTGATCCTTGATGTTGTGGGGAACATTGAGAAGGGAAGCTGACTCTGCCTTTGTTATGGCCGCAGTGAACGTCTCAGTGGAAGTTATAAGTAGATTACATCTAGTGTACGTCTATACATCTGTATTAATTTCAACGTTGATCCTTGATGTTGTGGGGAACATTGAGAAGGGAAGCTGACTCTGCCTTTGTTATGGCCGCAGTGAACGTCTCAGTGGAAGTTATAAGTAGATTACATCTAGTGTACGTCTATACATCTGTATTAATTTCAACGTTGATCCTTGATGTTGTGGGGAACATTGAGAAGGGAAGCTGACTCTGCCTTTGTTATGGCCGCAGTGAACGTCTCAGTGGAAGTTATAAGTAGATTACATCTAGTGTACGTCTATACATCTGTATTAATTTCAACGTTGATCCTTGATGTTGTGGGGAACATTGAGAAGGGAAGCTGACTCTGCCTTTGTTATGGCCGCAGTGAACGTCTCAGTGGAAGTTTAGATTACATCTAGTGTACGTCTATACATCTGTATTAATTTCAACGTTGATCCTTGATGTTGTGGGGAACATTGAGAAGGGAAGCTGACTCTGCCTTTGCCGGTTTTAGGTAAAGTGGACTAATAACTACTCGACACACATTCAGCGCACCATTGGATGTGACCTCTGTTTCCTTCTTCTCCGTGGTGCACCAAAAACATTACAATAAAAATTATAATACGCTAAGCAATCACCATTTATTATTAACCAAATTAACGACAAAATGACTCATACTAGGCGTTTGACATTGGTCCTAATGGGGAACAGATTCAAGAAGGCCGACAACTTCCCTCTCCTCTTAATGACTGGTATCCTCGTGTTGCATCAGTTAAACTATTGTTACAATTAGTAATTAGGGCCTTGCATGTCCATTTGATAATAATCAGTAAAATTTAAATGCATGACTTTAATTTCAGTCAGCATCAAATCGTAGTTTATATAAAAACCGTATCACAATATATCACACAATATCACATATAGCAGGTAGACTTCTGCTTCGAGGTATTTTGTGTTGACTTCTCGATGTTAAGAGATGTTAACATTATAGAAGAAGGGACTAACAGCCTATGCTCGGAGGCATTTCCACTACCAGAATATTTGCTTTATTAAGTTGCAGTTTATAGAAGAAGGGGTTAACGGCCTATGCTCGGGAGCATGTCCAACACTGTTAACGGCCTATGCTCGGGAGCATGTCCAACACTGTTAACGGCCTATGCTCGGGAGCATGTCCAACACTGTTAACGGCCTATGCTCGGGAGCATGTCCAACACTGTTAACGGCCTATGCTCGGGAGCATGTCCAACACTGTTAACGGCCTATGCTCGGGAGCATGTCCAACACTGTTAACGGCCTATGCTCGGGAGCATGTCCAACACTGTTAACGGCCTATGCTCGGGAGCATGTCCAACACTGTTAACGGCCTATGCTCGGGAGCATGTCCAACACTGTTAACGGCCTATGCTCGGGAGCATGTCCAACACTGTTAACGGCCTATGCTCGGGAGCATGTCCAACACTGTTAACGGCCTATGCTCGGGAGCATGTCCAACACTGTTAACGGCCTATGCTCGGGAGCATGTCCAACACTGTTAACGGCCTATGCTCGGGAGCATGTCCAACACTGTTAACGGCCTATGCTCGGGAGCATGTCCAACACTGTTAACGGCCTATGCTCGGGAGCATGTCCAACACTGTTAACGGCCTATGCTCGGGAGCATGTCCAACACTGTTAACGGCCTATGCTCGGGAGCATGTCCAACACTGTTAACGGCCTATGCTCGGGAGCATGTCCAACACTGTTTAACTATTCAGAACGGTTTAGCTAGGTTCATTAGTTTTTATTGACAACGTACGAGATTTCCATGGAAGATGGGGAAAACCGCCACAACTACAGCTTGTTTAATTGGTGAGAACCCAACAGAATCTCAATTAAAACGTTTTCCCCCAGTTGTCTGGACTAAAGTAAGTTGAACCAAATAATTTGCATTGTAACTTAAAGTACTTTTGGAATCAATTTAATCTAAGGGTATTTTGGTCTACCACTTAAACCTTACTACAATGACCACATAATTCCGTATGTACGAAGTAATTGAGAAATGTAATTTAAACTAATTGTTTGAGGAATACTATTTCCAGGTTATCAAGAGGATGTCACGTTATTTTGGTCTACCACTTAAACCTTACTACAATGACCACATAAGTCTGTATGTACGAAGTAATAGAGAAATGTAATTTAAACTAATTGTTTGAAGAATACTATTTCCAGGTTATCAAGAGGATGTCACGTTATTTTAAACAAATCATTCTTAGATACGCTTAATTAAAAATTAACGATTCTTTGTGGAACAAAATAAACAAATAATATAATACTAAATGTTTTGCAGAAACGTATATACAGTACAATTATTTTGTCCAACCATGGGTTGGTTAGTAACGGAGGTATGGTTAGAAGTGGATGAGAAGGAAGGATTAATCATGTAGAATACAGACGCACATGCACACTTATGGTTGGTTATCACATGCAATTAATGAGAATGGCATAACTTACAATGGTTACAAGGACAAACAAATAAACTAAATATGGATCTTCTAGCTGTAAATGTATTTCACGGATATTTGACCTTAGTAATAAGTCCAACTGTTTGACCTGTGATTGAGACATAAAACTGTGCGAGGAGAGAATTGACTGGGCACATGCAGTAGCACATGAATAAACGTGAAATGTTGTAATATTACTGAGGTTGAGCAGCCTGTAGATAAACATGAAGCATTTTAGAATTTCATGATGCATTTGATGAACGTACTAAGTGTACATTAACTTCATTATTGTACATCAATGGCGCACTGGAGTTAAGATGTGAATGATAGAGTAGTTACGTCCCAGTGGGTAATCACCAAGTTATTAGGTATCACTTGTTAACTTTGATTTTATTGTACAGTACTCAGTTTCCTTGTTACTGCTGTTACTTATTCAGCAGCCCATCCCAAGTTTATTCAATACACTCCATTGTGACGGCGACAATAGGCTGCTGCAAGCGTGTCCATTGTTGCCTCAGGAACATTAATTCACACAAAGTCAACACCTTCAAATAGTTACTCTCATGTTCTACCCAGAGTAACAAAGATTACTTAAATAAAAGTGTACTCTTTTTTATGTTAATATAACTCGTAAATTGGCCGCTCTATGCTTTTTATATAATCCGAAAATTGGCCAAAGCCAATTAGAACTCCTGAGGTTCATCTCTAATGTATGACCTGCAGAGATCTACTGTGGGCGTTACAGAAGCATTTGGTTTCATAGTGCTATTTCTTCAATTGTAAAATATTACTGCAACACAGTCATCTCTACTTGACCACCAAAGGCTAAATCCTTGGTAGATTTGAAGGATGAATTAAACGAAAGGTGATTGATCTTTCATTGTATCTATGAAGAATTAGTATAAATAGGCAATTAGAGGATAGTAGCTGATTATTAAGTTATACTGAGTCACAATAAGGCAGTTAGAGTGTAGGAGCTGATTCTAAAGTTATACTGAGTCGTAATAAGGTAATTAGAGGATAGTAGCTGATTCTTAAGGTATACTGAGTCATAATAAGGCAATTAGAGGGTAGTAGCTGATTCTTAAGTTATACTGAGTCGTAATAAGGCAATTAGAGGATAGTAGCTGATTCTTAAGTTATACTGAGTCATAATAAGGCAATTAGAGGATAGTAGCTGATTCTTAAGTTATACTGAGTCGTAATAAGACAATTGGAGAATAGTATCTGATTATTAAGTTATACTGAGTCGTAATAAGACAGTTGGAGGATAGTAGCTGATTCTTAAGTTATACTGAGTCATAATAAGGCAATTAGAGGATAGTAGCTGATTCTTAAGTTATACTGAGTCGTAATAAGACAATTAGAGGATAGTAGCTGATTCTTAAGTTATACTGAGTCGTAATAAGACAATTAGAGGATAGTAGCTGATTCTTAAGTTATACTGAGTCGTAATAAGACAATTAGAGGATAGTAGCTGATTCTTAAGTTATACTGAGTCGTAATAAGGCAATTAGAGGATAGTAGCTGATTCTCAAGTTATACTGAGTCGTAATAAGGCAATTAGAGGATAGTAGCTGATTCTCAAGTTATACTGAGTCGTAATAAGGCAATTAGAGGATATTAGCTGATTCTGAAGTTTTACTGAGTCGTAATAAGGCAATTAGAGGATAGTAGCTGATTCTGAAGTTTTACTGAGTCGTAATAAGGCAATTAGAGGATAGTAGCTGATTCTGAAGTTATACTGAGTCGTAATAAGGCAATTAGAGGATAGTAGCTGATTCTGAAGTTATACTGAGTCGTAATAAGGCAATTAGAGGATAGTAGCTGATTCTGAAGTTATACTGAGTCGTAATAAGGCAATTAGAGGATAGTAGCTGATTCTGAAGTTATACTGAGTCGTAATAAGGCAATTAGAGGATAGTAGCTGATTCTGAAGTTATACTGAGTCGTAATAAGGCAATTAGAGGATAGTAGCTGATTCTTAAGTTATACTGAGTCGTAATAAGGCAATTAGAGGATAGTAGCTGATTCTAAAGTTATACTGAGTCGTAATAAGACAGTTGGAGGATAGTAGCTGATTCTAAAGTTATACTGAGTCGTAATAAGACAGTTGGAGGATAGTAGCTGATTCTTAAGTTATACTGAGTCGTAATAAGACAATTAGAGGATAGTAGCTGATTCTCAAGTTATACTGAGTCGTAATAAGGCAATTAGAGGATAGTAGCTGATTCTCAAGTTATACTGAGTCGTAATAAGGCAATTGGAGGATAGTAGCTGATTCTCAAGTTATACTGAGTCGTAATAAGGCAATTGGAGGATAGTAGCTGATTCTCAAGTTATACTGAGTCGTAATAAGGCAATTGGAGGATAGTAGCTGATTCTCAAGTTATACTGAGTCGTAATAAGGCAATTGGAGGATAGTAGCTGATTCTCAAGTTATACTGAGTCGTAATAAGGCAATTGGAGGATAGTAGCTGATTCTCAAGTTATACTGAGTCGTAATAAGGCAATTGGAGGATAGTAGCTGATTCTCAAGTTATACTGAGTCGTAATAAGGCAATTGGAGGATAGTAGCTGATTTTCAAGTTATACTGAGTCGTAATAAGGCAATTGGAGGTAGTAGCTGATTCCTAAGTTATACTGAGTCGTAATAAGACAATTAGAGTATAATAGCTGATTCTTAAGTTATACTGAGTCTTATTACGTATTTAAGAATACAATCTGTATTATAATGACTTGACATGTATTCAGAGATTCTGCTTCACAGTAACTGAAGCTAAACAAATTTCATTCACAGTATTAATCTGTCGTCAATTAAGCCTGCTCAGCTCTCAAGTGACTGTTCTAAGACCAAGCCGCTGTATCTTACTGCTGTAGCTTTCTTGACACGTTAATGTTCATCAATGAATTCAAGTAAACGAGCAATGAAATTAACCAGTGATAGACAAAACAATTCATTCGCTTTTTATTTTACTAGTATTACATTTAGGAGTACAATTATAGGAGTATGACACTTAGGAGTGTAACACTTAGGAGTATGACACTTAGGAATATGGCACTTAGGAATATAGCACTTAGGAGTATAACTCTTAGGAGTATGCCCTTAGGAGTATAGCACTTAGGAGTATAACACTTAGGAGTATGACCTTAGGAGTATGACACTTAGGAGTATGACACTTAGGAGTATGACACTTAGGAGTATGACACTTAGGAGTATGACACAGGAGTATGACACTTAGGAGTATGACACTTAGGAGTATGACACTTAGGAGTATGACACTTAAGAGTATAACACCTAGGAGAACATTTTAGTTTCATTGTGTACATTATCAATCAAGAAGTTTCAACTACCATATATTGTATAAGCTTAAAAATCAGTACAATCTACTTTAACTCTACGGTGTGAAATTATAAAACTTCATGAATAAGTCAACATTCAGTCACATTCTGTAGGCCTAACTTATGTTTTTCATAAATTAACCACAATGTAATATGTTCATGATTTTGTGGGGTGTAAGTTTTCAACCGAAAATTATATTTTCCTGGCCAGAATCTTTATTGGAATTTTGTTTGTGGCTATTAGTATTTTTATTCGTATATGGTTTGAAGTTGATATTATACTTCCTAGAACTTTATGTTGTCGTTAAAATGTCGTCTATAAAATTTATTATTCATACAATAATTAGTATTAGTGGAGTATGACGTATTTATCATTTACATTTGTACTATACAATATGGTACAAATCCAATCCCCCCATCTAAATGTTTACGTTTGGAACTTACAGGTAGATTGGCTCTCATTTTGTGAAACTTACATAGCCAGGACTTTGGCATATTAAGTTAACATGTAAAGAGTGACTTTGTGCTTTATTTTATTTATGGTTATTGTAAAGTTTTTATTTAATTATATTCGTATCTTATTTACTACAAATAAATAATTTTAGGCTAATTAATTTGGATAAATAATTTTTTTCGTGTTAAATATGACTGAAGATTATTTTTATTTCGTTCCAAAAATTTATATTCATAGTTATAAGATACTTACTTTTTAATTACATTACAGCACTAAGGGACATACTGTTGACATGCCTATCCTAGCCTACAGCTTGAATGATCATAGTTATTACAGAATATTGTTACATTATGTCAAACTTTCTTGATGATTGAATGCTACAACATTGGAACTATACGGCTTAGTGATAATATAGTGATATTAAGAACTTAATTTTTTAATTTGAAATACGTCATTTTCAAACCAATATCGGGCAAAACAGGAAAATCGTCGCTACTTATTTAAATTTCATATACAGGATACAAAATGAGTCCTGATACAGCTAAACATTTTTCTCAACCGTTCCAAATAAAGCAGTAAAACTCATCACACATAAACATGATCTAAAATTGTACTTATTGTACTTCTTGCCTTAACTCTACAATTTATATTACTTATTTGGAATAATCATATGTTAATATGGATGTTAAATTGAAGGTCTTTATCAGAAGAGCATAATGCCGCAAACTTTACCTCTAATGAACAACCAGTGTCAACGGTCATCAAGGCTATCTATTTCTGCAGTGTATGTTGTTAACGTCCCTGGTCGAATGATGTACTAGTGATGTACAACATCAATGACATTGCTTGGTTTAAAATGAAAATGTATCTTAAATTATAACATGCCTTAGTTTTATCCTTATTCGTAACAACATTCTAGCAAATTACTTTTTTAAAACAAGCCGATTTAGGTGTAACAGACGAACCTTGCCAGATGAAACATGTGCGGCACTTGAGGTAGAGATCCTCCAGGACTCCATGGGGAGAATCTGACGTTCAATCAGGGATAAGTTGTAACTTGGGATAGAACGATTCTTCTCCTGTTCATTTACATTTACATTTATTTCACACCTTTCCACGCACATAAAAAACATTTAGGCCTAGATTTCAACGTAGGATTATTTTTAAAATTTGTTGTTCTCAGTAAATAAATATTATTTATAGTTATTTACAATCCTTCACATATGGGGTTCAAATTTAGTTTTGACGTTCTATTTAATTTTGTTCTATTTTTTCTTATTTTTTTTATCTACAATCCTACTTGTTTGTTTTGATTCCAAACAAGGATCTATAGTTGGTATTATGTTTATTTGAAGTATAAGTACAAATCGGTCATTATTTACATCATTCCAACTGACGTGTATATTCCCGCTTGGAATCAATTGGTAGTTTTTGTAATTGCAGCTAGATGTGATTTGAGTATCTTTTAAAATTATAAAGTGTGTATTGGAGTGCGGTAAATGTACAGAAAAGTTAATTTTTGTCTCTCTAAAACATTCATGTATTTATACTGTGTGTGTTCGATGCTAGTCTAATCATTTACGTATGCTCTTTATTTATATACTTTAATTTTATTGTAATTACCATTTAAATTCACTATCCTTGAACCAAGATTATTTTGGCTCTGATGTACTATGGCGATGAATTGGGATTAAATATTTTAAAGACGATATTTATATAGGTTAGTTATAATATAGCTAATATTGGTCACTTTTAGTTTTATTTAATAATTTATTTAATTAGTAATCAAACATCACGGTCTTTTTTAGTATAGTTTTTATGTGACTATACTATAGTAGTCATTCATGGCTAATGGTTTGGCTTGAAGTCATTTTTCGTTTTATTTCATTCATTCGCTTGAAAATGAATGACGATGTTGGTTTGAAGGAAAATGAAAGCAGAACAAGAGTGGAGTTTCTAATTAAGGTTTCCTGATACAACACAACTGCTGATGTTGCTGTAATGACGTTGTTGTCAACTCCCTGAGGTATGTTGGGAAACAACAATAGAGAGTGATCTGCTCCTTGAGGTATTTAATCCTTTAATTTTGGAAATATTTTCTCTTCTCTTGAGTTGAGTCGCTGAACACGGTGTTGAGTCGGCAAACTTGGTTTACCTCTGACTAAGTGAATAAATTATATAAATATATATAAGTGAATGTTATTATGAATAAAGGGCTTTTGTTCATTATTTTATTGGTATAGGCCCTATATGAGTTGATAAATATAGGATGTATTATTTTAATTGTAGATTTATTATTAATTAATAATATGATGTGTCAGTAGTAATATTGGGATATATGAATTCCTAATAATAATAATGCATATTTTAAATAAATAAATACAGTGCATTAGAGTTTTGGTGAAGATGCCAAAGCTTTTTGAGAAATGAACATTATTTAATTAAATACTTTAAAAATGGATGATTTTATTGGCAATCCGTTTTAGGTATAAACATTTATTTAAAGAAGACATTGCCTTTTGTTCCGTAGACCACCTGTGCGTTAAATAATTAGAATGTAAAATTAAATATATAAATAGTAAGTTATAACAATGCTGATACTGTGTTTAATTTGTGTGAAAGTAAGAATTATTACAGTAAATTACCAACTTTCTAAGTGTATCAAAAATTACAAAATTAAAAACATTATAGATGTGGACTTACATTAAGTAGAACTGAACTAACAATATTTAGACAAGTTCCAAAAAAAATTCCGACTGTCACAGTCGAGTTCTGTCTTTTCGTTTAGTCTTTTCTTAGAACTAGCATGCACTTAGTTTTAGAACTATTTATATTGTATACGTACCGACCAAATCTAGCAAAATATCAACCAAAACTCTGTAATAATGTTTGTTTAAGTTTGAAACTAGAAAAATGTTTCAAATAAAATGAAAATGATACCTTTTATTTTCTTTATTACCTAACGTGTAGATATGTAGTTTTCCAATTGCTTCGATTGTAATTTAAACAAGATTTTAAAAGAACTCATAACATTACTTTCTTATCATGGCTAACTGCTTTTTTAATGTTATCTTTCCATTTGTTTGTTATTGCTTAGTGTAATTTTTTATTTCGGCTATGATTAGCTAAATAAAATGCATGTACTTACACATTACAAAGTAAACACAGTATTCCACCAGAGAAGTGTACAAATACGAGTACAAACGTGTAGACCCCTATATTAGCTGAGTATTGCAGATGGAAACAAGTAACGTGATGTTTGGTTCTACAGGACTGTAGGCGGTAATCTTTATTTAATAACTTGTTCAATCAAACTATTGTTGAAGCACTTCAAAGAAATCGGAAACTCATTTTAAATTGGGACATAAGGCAGGATGAACAATGGAATATTTTTAATATCTTCTACGAAACAGAATTAAAAGCGTGCTGAAAACTCAATAATTTGATCAATTTGTTACTTTTCTCATAAAACATACTTTATTAAACTTTATATTGGTCTATTCGTGTGATTTATTTGGGAATATAAATGAAATTAGGTTCAAGTTCGATGTCGAGAGGTACTTTTTAAATACATAAACAGTATATCAGGCATTTAATAGTAGTAACATTCTCCCCACATTTCAGCCACAAACAACATTTAAGATTCCTGTAAGTGTGAGAAAATCCAACTGCCATACTTTATGGCCTTAAAATTACCAGTTACTTTAGAATTGATAATTTTATGGATATTGAATATGTTGTGGGAAACTTCTTCTGAAATGTACTTTACTGCAATTACATTTAATGAATTATTTTGTTTGTTTGTTTCAGGTATACATTTAACAAGGAATCGTTGCTTTCTGTGAGTAGAACTTACTGTAATTGGTAACTTGTTTTACATAATGTGTAAGTTTGCAAAGAACGGTCAATACGCACGTTGTAGGGTCCGAAGTTTGTGGGTGGATAGGAGGGCTCCTACTGCTCCTCTTCGTTAGCCATGCGTATTTGGTGGGTGGTTGATGGGAAATATGCTTTTAACAACGTATAAGCACGCAACAGGTTATGAAATAAGAAATATATTAAATAAATTTAGATAATTCAGCACAAGTACGGTGGTTTAGGGGCGAGTTCCCCTCAACGAGACGACCATGGAGTGAATGTTCATCAACTATGCTCCAGTAGTGATGTTTATTTATTCCCAGCGGTGTGAGGGTATTTTTTACCGCCCGAAATGAATGGAGTCAAAGGGCTGGTTTGTGAGATAACACGAATGGAGTCAAAGGGCTGGTTTGTGAGATAACACGAATGGAGTCAAAGGGCTGGTTTGTGAGATAACACGAATCGTAGGCAGTTTGTTTTTGTTCAATTTGAATGTGAATGCCTGTGATGTGTTTTGCCTTGAAACTCCCAGAACTTGATTAGTTTCATTACTTTACCGAGTAAAACTATACGTTTGCAATACAGAGAATTCAATTGTTTGTTTATACCTTAATTTAAGTTTTTTTAGGAAAACCAAATTGAATAGAATCACTAATTGACTTCCATGGGTTCTAGTTACATTAATCATCCAAACTGTTATTATTGTTAAATGTTGAGTTCAACCGAATTAAATGATGATACGCAATAAAACCTATACAGGGCGATTGTTGTAAGTGTGGCACCATTGGGGTCTCTTAAACCGCAGAGATACAACAAACTTTAAGTGGGCAACTTCTCCTACTTTTCTCATTAATAAAACTATGCATTTAACTTTTTAAAAAAAGCCGCCATTTCCCATAATGGCGAACAGCTTAATTGTTTCGTATGGAACGCTATGAATTTAATGATTGTTTCTGATAAAAATGTAATATAAAACTTTTATTCTTTGCATTTTCCCCGTAATATTAGCCGCTTCTAATTTATGACAACTCAAAACAGTTAAAAACGGTAACTTTTGACATTGCAAAATTGAAATAAAAGCCATGTTTTATTCCGTAATATTAGGATGCAGGCTTGAATTCATACATACTAGTTATCATAAAGGTTGAATAGCTTAGAGAAAATAAATATAATTAGCTCAGGACTATTTTTAATAACCCATTTTCTACTACTATTTTAAAACCATTTGTTATTTCCTTTTCAACGTAGTTTCACAATTAAATATATTTTGTATGATAGAATAGCACTTAGTGCAACATAAGTAAGTGATTATGATAGGAATGTAATCGCAACACAGTATATTTTGAATATTAAATGCCCTGCCCCAGAAATATAAACTACATTATTGGAATGAAATGTTTGAAGGAAACCTTGCATAATACTGGTCTGTCAGATGTTCATATAAATATGTGCTGTTGCATTGTTGTCAAACTTATATTTACTACAATTGCCTTAACTTAAATTGTGTGTCAATAGTAATGACTTTACCTTACAGTAGTTTAGTTGTTTGTAACAGTATTAAGCACCAGTTAATAATATTATTATTAAATTAGTTAAATTTTTATTTATTATTTAGTCATTACCATTGGCACACAATTAATTGTAGGTTAGGGCAATTGCAGTAAATATAAGTTTGACAACAATGCAGCAGACGATATTTATATTAACAGCTGACAGACCATTTATATGCAAGGTTTTCTTCACACATTTCCTTCCAATAATGTAGTTAATATTCCTGGGGCCAAGGTATTAAATATTCAAAAATATACTGTGTTGCGATTACATTCCTATCATAATCACTTACTTATGTTGTACTAAGTGCTTTTTTATTATACAAATATATTTAATTGTGAAACTACGTTGAAAAGGAAGTAACAAATATTTTTAAATTAGTAGTAGTAACTGGGTTATTAAAAAATAGTTTTAGGCTAATTATATTTATATTCTCTGAGCCAACCTTTATGATAACTAATATGTATGAATTCAAACCTGCATCCTAATATTACAGAATAAAACATTTGCTGTTATTTCAATTTTGCAATGTCAAAAGTTGCCGTTTTTAACTATTTGAGCGTTACCTAAAATAGGAGCGGCTATTATTACGGGGAAAATGCAAATAATAGAAACGTATTGAGAAAAAATGAAGTCATACGCCATTTTGGAAAATGGCGGCTTTTTTAAAACAGCTAAATGCATATTTTTATTAATGAGGAGAAAGTAGGTGAAGTTCCCCATTTAAAGTTTGTTATATCTCTGCAGGTTTAAAACATCGCAATGGTGGCACATTTAAAACAATCACCCTGTATATTTATACTCACCTGATTATTGTACTACACATTAAATTATTAATAATAGTTGTGAAAAATAATTTCTTACTACTTCATGGGTGGTAATATCCTTTCATTTTAACTATAATCGTAAAATTACTAATAAAAAAACTTATTTCAGTTAATGAGTGACATATAACTTTATGAATGATTTAACATTTTTAACAACTTTCATAAATTCACATTTACGTTTTTTATAGTAATAGCTTAATTTATAAAACGAATATATTTCACTAAGTGCAAATATTTCAAAAAGTACAAATTTGAAACATTTTTGCACGTTAAAGGTCTGTAATTGCTTAAACGAAAAACCCTTTACCATCCTAAAATTAATTAAGTTTTATCACTTTAATACCCTTATGTATATAAAACAGTGTTATTGTGGATGATCCAGCTTGAAATGTTGACCAGGTGTTAAATAAGCTTGCATATTAAGTTGACAGGACTTGCTGAATTCTGGATTCTTTCTTATTGTATACAATTAATTGCATTAACTATCAGTATTTGAAGGACAATTATTCAGCTCATCCAACTCAACTTTTCTTTTAGCATCTATCTTTTTGCTCCATTGTGACCATTATGACCTCGTTTGGTAATGGCTATTCTGTGAACACTGCTTAAAATATGAATTCAGATATTTGACGCCTTTTTTTCAGAAAATTAGGTTAAGTTTTAATCATTTTAAAAGTTTTCATTGATTAGGATTGAAAATATGTGTATTAATATATGTAAGTAGGCCTATAGTTCATATAACTGAATGAAATTAATTTTGGAATTTGACAGTTCTATAGGCACAAAATAGTTGTATAATAACATCCTTGAACAGATAACCTAACATATTTTAAGCATTAAATATGTCTAATTGCTCAATATAAAATAAAACACTTGTAACAATCTCATCAAATATTTTTAAATGAAATCTTTCTGCAGGTCACCTTATAAAGTTTGAATTCAAATATTCCCTAGGTTTCGTCACTCAATTTTAAAGTTAACAATTCTACAGCTTTTCTCAAATAAATTTGTCAACTAAATCATTCATCAGAACTTCTCATCTACTTTTTAAATAATCCATTTTACAGGCAACCTGAAATAAACCCTCTTATGCAGATTACTTGGCTCACATTAAAATGAAACCATAAAGATACTTGCTGTTTGTGGTTGTAAAAGGATTCATCTAGTTTGAAGATGAGTTGTGATTAATGAATAACTCATATTTTGTGCCTTAACACACCGACTGAGTAAAGAATAACAAAATGAGACTTGCCATGTTCTTTTATGTAAACGCATTTAGTTAAACATTTGAATTGATTAATCAATTACGTCGATTGTTTCTGTGTTAACCCTTAGATGTAACGCATTAAACAGACACATTTGAATTGATCAGTTGAGTAAGTCGACTATTACTGTGTCAGCTCTGAGATGTAACGCATTAAACAGACACATTTAAATTGATTAGTGGAGTATGTCGACTATTACTGTGTCAGCTCTGAGATGTAACGCATTAAACAGACACATTTAAATTGATTAGTCAAGAATGTCGACTATTACTGTGTCAGCTCTGAGATGTAACGCATTAAACAGACACATTTAAATTAATTAGTCGAGTATGTCGACTATTACTGTGTCAGCTCTGAGATGTAACGCATTAAACAGACACATTTAAATTAATTAGTCGAGTATGTCGACTATTACTGTGTCAGCTCTAAGATGTATCGCATTAAACTGACACATTTAAATTGATTAATTAGTTGAGTATGTCGACTGTTACTGTGTTATCTGTGAGATGTATCGCATTAAACTGACACATGTAAATTGATTAATTAGTTGATTATGTCGACTGTTAATGTGTTATCTCTGAGATGTATCGCATTAAACTGACACATTTAAATTGATTAGTTGATTATGTCGACTGTTACTGTGTTAGCTCTGAGATGTATCGCATTAAACAGACACATTTGAATTAATTAGTTGAGTATGTAGACTGTTACTATGTTATCTCTGATATGTATCGCATTAAACTGACACATTTAAATTGATTAATTAGTTGAGTATGTCGACTGTTACTGTGTTATCTATGAGATGTATTGCATAAAACCGACACATTTAAATTGATTAATTAGTTGAGTATGTCGATTGTTACTGTGTTATCTCTGAGATGTATCGCATTAAACTGACACATTTAAATTGATTAATTAGTTGAGTATGTCGACTGTTACTATGTTATCTCTGATATAAATCGCATTAAACTGACACATTTAAATTGATTAATTAGTTGAGTATGTCGACTGTTACTGTGGTATCTCTGAGATGTATCGCATAAAACTGACACATTTAAATTGATTAATTAGTTGAGTATGTCGACTGTTACTGTGTTATCTCTGAGATGTATCGCATTAAAGTGACACATTTAAATTGATTAATTAGTTGAGTATGTGGACTGTTACTGTGTTATCTCTGAGATGTATCGCATTAAACTGACACATTTAAATTGATTAATTAGTTGAGTATGTCGACTGTTACTATGTTATCTCTGATATGTATCGCATTAAACTGACACATTTAAATTGATTAATTAATTGAGCATGTCGACTGTTACTATGTTATCTCTGATATGTATCGCATTAAACTGACACATTTAAATTGATTAATTAGTTGAGTATGTCGACTGTTACTGTGTTATCTCTGAGATGTATCGCATTAAACAGACACATTTGAATTAATTAGTTGAGTATGTAGACTGTTACTATGTTATCTCTGATATGTATCGCATTAAACTGACACATTTAAATTGATTAATTAGTTGAGTATGTCGACTGTTACTGTGTTATCTATGAGATGTATTGCATAAAACCGACACATTTAAATTGATTAATTAGTTGAGTATGTCGATTGTTACTGTGTTATCTCTGAGATGTATCGCATTAAACTGACACATTTAAATTGATTAATTAGTTGAGTATGTCGACTGTTACTATGTTATCTCTGATATAAATCGCATTAAACTGACACATTTAAATTGATTAATTAGTTGAGTATGTCGACTGTTACTGTGTTATCTCTGAGATGTATCGCATAAAACTGACACATTTAAATTGATTAATTAGTTGAGTATGTCGACTGTTACTGTGTTATCTCTGATATGTATCGCATTAAACTGACACATTTAAATTGATTAATTAATTGAGCATGTCGACTGTTACTATGTTATCTCTGATATGTATCGCATTAAACTGACACATTTAAATTGATTAATTAGTTGAGTATGTCGACTGTTACTGTGTTATCTCTGAGATGTATCGCATTAAACAGACACATTTAAATTGATCAATTAGTTGAGTATGTCGACTGTTACTGTGTTATCTCTGAGATGTATCGCATTAAACTGACACATTTAAATTGATTAATTAGTTGACTATGTCACTGTTACTGTGTTATCTCTGAGATGTAACGCATTAAACAGACACATTTAAATTGATTAATTAGTTGAGTATGTCGACTGTTACTGTGTTACCTCTGAGATGTATCGCATTAAACTGACACATTTAAATTGATTAATTAGTTGAGTATGTCGACTGTTTCTGTATTATCTCTGAGATATATCGCATTAAACTGACACATTTAAATTGATTAATTAGTTGAGTACGTCGACTGTTAATGTGTTATCTCTGAGATGTATCGCATTAAACTGACACATTTAAATTGATTAGTTGACTATGTCGACTGTTACTGTGTTAGCTCTGAGACGTATCGCATTAAAAAGACACATTTGAATTGATTAGTTGAGTATGTCGCCTGTTACTGTGTAATCTCTGAAATGTATCGTAATAAACTGGCACATTAAATTGATTAATTAGTTGAGTATGTCGACTGTTACTGTGTTATCTCTGAGATGTATAGCATTAAACAGACTCATTTAAATTGATCAATTAGTTGAGTACGTCGACTGTTAATGTGTTATCTCTGATATGTATCGCATTAAACTGACACATTTAAATTGATTAATTAGTTGAGTATGTCGACTGTTTCTGTATCATCTCTGAGATGTATTGCATTAAACTGACACATTTAAATTGAATAATTAGTTGAGTACGTCGACTGTTAATGTGTTATCTCTGAGATGTAACGCATTAAACTGACACATTTAAATTGATTAGTTGACTATGTCGACTGTTACTGTGTTAGCTCTGAGACGTATCACATTAAACAAACACATTTGAATTGATTAGTTGAGTATGTCGACTATTACTATGTCAGCTCTGAGATGTAACGCATTAAACTGACACATTTAAATTGATTAATTAGTTGCGTATGTCGACTGTTACTGTGTAATCTCTGAAATGTATCGCATTTTTTTTTTTCTTAAAGGAGAGGCCGATCTCCTCCTTAACCTTACTCTGACCATTCCCCATAGACCATTGATCTGTGCGAGGAACTTATTCAGTCAGAGTAAGGGGGCGAACCTGTACAGTACAAGGTGAATATTACTGATAAATCTTTTCAGTCTAGGCCGGATTCGAACCAGCGCTATCTCTAACCCAAGCTCAAAGTCCTGACGCCTTAGACCACTCGGCCACCGGCTCGCCCCATTAAACTGACACATTTAAATTGATTAATTAGTTGAGTATGTCGACTGTTACTGTGTTATCTCTGAGATGTATCGCATTAAACAGACAAATTTAAATTGATCAATTAGTTGAGTATGTCGACTGTTACTGTGTTATCTCTGAGATGTATCGCATTAAACTGACACATTTAAATTGATTAATTAGTTGAGTATGTCGACTGTTACTGTGTTATCTATGAGATGTATTGCATAAAACCGACACATTTAAATTGATTAATTAGTTGAGTATGTCGATTGTTACTGTGTTATCTCTGAGATGTATCGCATTAAACTGACACATTTAAATTGATTAATTAGTTGAGTATGTCGACTGTTACTATGTTATCTCTGATATAAATCGCATTAAACTGACACATTTAAATTGATTAATTAGTTGAGTATGTCGACTGTTACTGTGGTATCTCTGAGATGTATCGCATAAAACTGACACATTTAAATTGATTAATTAGTTGAGTATGTCGACTGTTACTGTGTTATCTCTAAGATGTATCGCATTAAACTGACACATTTAAATTGATTAATTAGTTGAGTATGTCGACTGTTACTGTGTTATCTCTGAGATGTATCGCATTAAACTGACACATTTAAATTGATTAATTAGTTGAGTACGTCGACTGTTAATGTGTTATCTCTGATATGTATCGCATTAAACTGACACATTTAACTTGATTAATTAGTTGAGTATGTCGACTGTTACTGTGTTATCTCTGAGATGTATCGCATTAAACTGACACATTTAAATTGATTAATTAGTTGAGTATGTCGACTGTTACTATGTTATCTCTGATATAAATCGCATTAAACTGACACATTTAAATTGATTAATTAGTTGAGTATGTCGACTGTTACTGTGGTATCTCTGAGATGTATCGCATAAAACTGACACATTTAAATTGATTAATTAGTTAGGTATGTCGACTGTTACTGTGTTATCTCTAAGATGTATCGCATTAAACTGACACATTTAAATTGATTAATTAGTTGAGTATGTCGACCGTTACTGTGTTATCTCTAAGATGTATCGCATTAAACTGACACATTTAAATTGATTAATTAGTTGAGTACGTCGACTGTTAATGTGTTATCTCTGATATGTATCGCATTAAACTGACACATTTAACTTGATTAATTAGTTGAGTATGTCGACTGTTACTGTGTTATCTCTGAGATGTATCGCATTAAACTGACACATTTAAATTGATTAATTAGTTGAGTATGTCGACTGTTACTGTGTTAGCTCTGAGCTGTAATGCATTAAACTGACACATTGGAAGTCAGAAGTCGATTTTATATAAAAAATGGATGTTAATGGATTGTACGCGAGTTCAGCTCCGTAACAATAGGCAAATGTTTATTATATGCAATTACTTATCATAATTATGTAACTATAAAATTGTCTTGTTATAAACTACAAACAACCTCCACTTCAAGCCAAGTTATAATTATAAACATAATATAATACTAGTTTAATAAAGTATAATATATACTATTTCACTTATTTATTTATTTATTTCGGTAAGACTTTAGTCAGACCGAATATATTGGCATAGTAATGGGATTCTATTGTACCTAATTTATATAATAATATAATAGCCTATAATAATATAAGAGTATAATTCAGTTGTGAAGTATTAAAATCAACAATCCTTATACATAAAATAATATACGTAAATGACGATTATTTACTGAAACTATGAATTTTAAAATTTGTATAGAAAGCAGTTATTAATTGCAGGGTTAATAAGTGTATTTATTTATTTATTTATTCATAAGACGCCGATCGTCAAGATATGGGCGAATATGGATTTCGAATGAGTGTGATGAGTGTAGATGAGCGAATGTAGTCATTGTTACAAACTAAGGTCGACTATTCCTTAGAAAGTGTCATTAATTAATAGCCCAATGACAAATGAACAGCCGGTGGTTATCAGCTGATCCTTCTCAAAATGTATTGACTCTGATTGGGATCGAACTGACAACCTTTAGTACATGAAGCTGGGATTGAACCAACTACGCTACCGACCAATTTAATTTAAATTCTTATATTATTGCATAGATAAGAAATAATTATGATTAAGCAGTTTGTTTTTGAATAAAACATTGTTAAAACAAGTATCCTATTTGTCTGAAAAAGTTGTTTATGGATATATCTTGTTTTATATTACTAACATTAAAACATTGATTTTCTCGTTAAATAATAATAAATCGTATTTTTAGTAATGTTGTTTAAAAAATATATGTGTAAATAAATATATTAAGATTTCATTTACGCTCTGAACTCTGTAAGGTTCGTTGAATCAATATGAGCTTTTAAAACTCAAAATACCAAAACTTATTAGAACATTATTATTATTAATTCAAAATTACATTTTGACCTTTAAACTACCTTGACAACTTTAAACTTGAAGCAACATCACTGTGTACTTATAACTATTTTAGCTTATTGATGTAACTATACTCTTCTATAATGTTTGTATACTGTCAAAATAATTTAGATACAGTATAACCATACGTATATGGAACCCATAAATTGATTCTCCGTTTTGTCTAAACTATTAATTTTGGTACCATATATAGTTTCGTAAATCAAAATCGGAACGTAATTGTAAAATGTTAGATTATGTGGAATGACGTACAATCTTTTATGCTCAGAGGATAACATGTAATTAATTTTCATTGTTAATGTATGGCACTAAATCCTCTTGAGTCTTCCGTATATACTGCTGTAAGTATTGTGCACTTCTATAGGCTAGACCGTCTTTTCAATCTTTGCTTTAATATTTTATATTAATAAATATCATTATAATTAACACCACAGTTAAACAATCATTTATATTAATAGTTATTAATAGTTATATAATTGTGGTAGTTTAAGCAGGGGTATTTGAAAATATCGCTTCACATAAAGGTACAAAATAATAGATTTACTATTTTTAATCGATGATATAAATACCAGTCAATTATGAAAAGGAAATGGAGATATTTCTCAATGCTATGTCTATCTTCGCAATTGTAGATTAAAAGAGTTCTTTTAAAGTAGTTCTTTTCAGTAAATTCCTTAGTAAGGAAGGGATTGAATTAAAGCGTTAGAATAAAACAATGATCACACCATGAAATGAAATACACCGATGGTATGATATAAACCCCAAGAGGTAATGTAACTATTGTTTAACAACCGGTTCCTCAGATGATTACTTGCTAATCCTACCTCGTAAGCTTAACGGTTGGTGTGCCTTTACAAATTAATGCTTCTGGCCTTCCTTTAATTAACCGCGATAAAGGAATATTCACACCATGTAAACACTTACCTTGGCTGCCACATTGTAGTGTGGGTGAAAGAAACGTTTTCCGGTTTTTTACGTTTTGTTAAAATTCCTTTTATGTGGTTTCACAGATAACATAGTTGGTAACGATTGTTGACAAATTTACTTGTAATGTAGTTATTTTTTACGTAATTCAGTTTAGAAAAACGCTAATACAACGTTTATCAAACAAGTTAAAATTAATCTTAGAACTTAAGCTTAAGCGGCCGGTGTCATAACTAGAATCAACATTTTCCGGTGACAACCGCGTCAAGGTACTATCTATACAATATTTACAAGCTAACCAAACGTTTCGCCCATAATGCGATGTGGCATTCTCAGTGGTTTCTCTGAGACCACTGAGGATGCCACATCACAGTATGGGCGAATGCCTGGTCATCTTGTAAATATTGTAGATAGTACCTTGACGCGGTCATCACGCGAAAATGTAGATTCTAGTTAAATTAAAATTAACTTGCGTTAAAATTATTTTTAATTTGTACATGTATGTTCTGTTAAAACGTTAAGTTGTTCTTATGTATTCATTGGGAAAGAAAGCATAACAAATAATGTATATTTACATATTTGTCATTTTTAATCTTAAGATGGAGTTCTCCTATTATACAGAAAAGTGGTGACAGTATTAAAATACAATGAGGAAGACTCGGTTTCACTAATAGCCCTAATCAGCCCCTAATCTGAGACGATCGTATTTGGTTTCTTTAACCCTCGAACTACATCATCGAAGTAAAAGTTATCGTTACTGACAACTTTTAATTGTGAAGTTGTTACAAAACACATTATCCAATAGGGTTAGGTTATATTGGTGCTATATTTGTTCAGTTCCCTATTGTTTGATAATATTACAGACTAGAAATATTGACAACCAATAGACAGACTAGAAATAAAATAAACTGAATGGCCATTCACGAATTTAGTGTGAGTGTTTATAGGCTTGAAGCCTTGATACGTTCAGTACTTTAAAGAAGTAATACGGCTCTTAAAGTAAACGTTTATATCGGCGCATGCGCACCACCTCGGACCGTCAGCTGAGGTCAAATTATGTTTATAAGGATAAATGAGCAGGTATGTTTTTATTTTAATATTTCTGATGTCGTGTAGTCAGAAGTAAAATAGTATAAATTTAGAGAAAAATATGTCAGTGGCACTCTTTTTTTGACATACATTTAGCCAAAATTGGTGTTTTTAAATTACCCCTCAGTAATCCATCTAGCTTTACATTAAAAGCTTTCTCTATATCCTTCGAAATACTTGACTAATGATTCCTTTTGTTCTCTTTTTTCCCTATCAATTTTGATAACGTCTATCGGTTAGTGAAAGAGGTATGTGGGTGAAGTATATTTAACTGCCGACAGTCCTTCGATCTTCTGTAAACGGCAAAAACAATTTAATGGGAGGTTTTGTGTGTATCGGATATAAATAATCGTACAAAGTTTTTATGGCGTAGTATTATACTTCTGATAAGGAATTCACTCTTATCCACTAAACCAGAGAACGTCAGTCTATACTAGATTCAATAAGTAATTCTTCAGTCATATGTATTTTAAAACTTATTAAGATATTTATTTTAATAATTGTTTTCTCAAAGAAAATGACAAAAATTACTTAAAATATTAAAATTATATTTAGTTAGTGTCAGGCCTAAGTGTACTAGTCAAGAAGGTTGTTCTGTATGTATATAAATAAAAAAGTTTCTATAAGTAGCATATGTACAAATCTTTTTATGTAAACTATATTGTTTCCACATTCTTCGATGTCATATTTGTAAACCATTTGTTACTGTTCACCCATATCCAGTTTAAACGTTTAATTCATGTGAAAATTGTATCACCTGAAAGAAATTAGTGTGGTTTATACCTATTTGTAATTAAATAAACACATATCAAACTATACGATCCTTTCGTCCTATATTAAAATTGCCATGTATGGCGTAATACAGATTATAAATTGTTATTTTGACATTTTATAGAAAACAATAATAATAATAATAAAAACAAAGCAATTGGCTTTGTTTTTTTTTTAATACTGTAATTGTATAATGGTTATTTTGAGCCAAATAAAGATGTGGCTTTGTTTTAAATTTATTACTTTCATTTAAAATAAATATTGCATAAACATCAAAATGCACTAAACAGACTTTGTTACCTCCATTGATATAAATAAAAACGGGAAAAGAGCATGTAATGAGAGTTTTCTAGTTTCAAAACAATTGTCTATGCAACCGTTATTGTGGTTTTCAGCACGCGCTGGGATGTCCAACAGTTCCACTGGGGAATAACAATGGACCGAGACCTGCTCCCTGAAGTATCCCGCTGTTGTTGGCGAACGGAATTATGTTTTGTGATATCTTATTACTTCTGGGATTTGCAGTTTACTCAGATACGGTTGTTTATAATTCAAATATAAAAATATTTTATTAGACCTCATAAATTATAACTTTTACTTTTCTAGATTATCAATAGAAAAGTACAAAATATAGTAGACTAATGTTTTTTAATGCTAAGTAGCACAGAGTAATTCCGTTATATTTCTGCAGCAATGCTGTACGTCGATGTATGTCAAAACAAATACTTTGTTCCAACTTTATTAAGATTGTGTGGCAGGTTATCTGTCAAAAACCTTGACTTGAATATGAATATGAATTGATATGAATATTGAATCAACGGTTATTTAAACAATTAGTCTAAAATCACATTGTTAATATACAATTTTGTTCACTTATGGTTTCATTTAGCACCAACCTAATGTCATATGCTACACGTATTGTAATAAAACTACATTGCTGTATCAACAGACACAGTTTGTACAAATTCAAATACTTCAATGTCCATTTTATGGTTTCATGTAGTAGTATTCTAATGTCATATATCAGTCGTGCTATAATGAAACTACATTTGTATTATAGCAACACGTTCATTTAGTACGGATTCAAATAATTTTATGTTCAAATTACAGTTTTAAGTAGCAGCTTTCTATCGTCATGTGTTAATCGTGTTTTAATGAAACCACACCTTCTCTTATACAAACAGACATTTTTTTTTCAAGTTCAAATATATTAAAACTTGTTTTCTGTAGCTACAAGCAAACGTATTTGTAATACCGTTGTTTTTTTTTACTACATTCAAGTGTTGTATTTAGTAATTGATGTTAGTGGACATACTTTGATGAATATAACAATTAACGAACAGTGAATATACAAATGGTAATAACAAGGTAAAGTAGAATATATTATTCTACTTACCTCGAGTGATAGTAATGGTCGTAGATAAGCTATTGACAAAGATTTTGCTATCAATATTAAGTAATTATAATTGTTATTTAACTTGTTGGAGAATATAACATTTCAACAGTAGTTCCTTTCATTGATTAGTAATTGAAGATGGATATAATCCAATAGTGAGCCACTCCAAGTGTCGGTAGTCATATCACAGCAGTACCGAGGAACAGTTGACGTACACAATCATATTACTATAAAAATTGGTATTGATTTATGTGAGTAAACGTAATTAAACCAATTACTAATGCTATCATATTTTAATTGAGTTCAGAAAGTAATTAACATTACACAATGCAAAGCATGTAAAGTGTTCATTCCAAACATGAAAAATGGAATCGAACATTTGTTTAGCAAAAGAAAACTTAATTTTTAAATTCCATCATAATATACAGGAAAGACAAGATGTTATTACCTGTTAGTAGTGGTTTCGATATTAAATGCAATTGCTTGTTGTGTACTAGGTGTCAGTGACCGAACGGCATTGTGGGTACTCGTTGTATGTTGACACTGGTCAGCAAATGTCCCGTCGCATGCAGGAAGTAAACACATAAACATTAGTGCTGTGCTAAACACTAAACATTATGAACCAATATTTTTATAAATAAGCTAAAACAAACATTGTTTTCTTCGCAAACTTATTTACAAGTTATGGAACTCCATTGATTTATTCTTAGAAGTATCTAAAATTTTAAAATTTATTCAAAATATGAGATAAATGTGAATGCTTTTTTTTGGGTACTAATTAATTATTGTTTACATGTATGCAATGCAATTTTATCCAGTAATAGTAATATTTCTAATTGGTTTTAGTTACGATTTTAATGAACTGCATTTCTGATATATCCTCCAGTTTGTATCCTATTCTTTCTGTAAGATGAAATGATTAGTTCTCGGTCAGAGTTGATTCATAATTTTGGTATATTTTTATACATTTGCAGATGTAACAATATATCACTGCATGGTATGTAATGGAACAATCCTTAAACGAAACCAATTTCGAATGAGAAAAATAAAAACTTTTATCTACGATGGGGTTAAATTAGTAAAATGAAAATTGTTTCCAAGCAAATGCATTCCTCATCCAACATTGGCTATACATTGAAATCTACGACTGTAAATAAATCTAGTGACAGGATAAATAAATGTTTGGTATCTATCAATTATTTAAAAGGATGTTTTTGGCAATTATTATATAAGTGGCTTGCCAGTATATTTTTCATAACATTATATAGTATGTAGTGTGGCTTTCAAAGCCAGTCACCAAATTAATAGCAATTTAAAACATAACAATAAACAATATCCAAATAAAATGTATTTTTGACTTAATGTTTAAATAACGATCTCATGTCACAGAGCCAAATCCAAGATTCGTAACCTTTCAAAGTATTTTCCTGGCATTGTTCAGTATTTTAAAACGACTTGTGTGTGAATGATACACTCTCAGTTTCTGGGTTAGCGTTTTGTGTGTAAATGTGGCTTTGGAAATCACTTTTAATCTCCTAAGTATAGGTTAGTGTTTAATTTTTGTTTTTGATTATACCGCCTTAAATTATAGTTTTCAGTGTCTGAGTAATTGGTAAGTTTGTTTATAAATCCACCATCATAAACTATACTTTCATGTTCTGGGTTAGCGTTTTGTTTGTAAATATGACTTTGGAAATCAGTGTTGATCTTCAATATCTATGTTAGTGTTTATTTTTTGTTTTTTAATATACAATCTTAAACCATTGCTTTCAGTGCCAGGGTTATTGTTGTTTTTATTTGTTAATCTACCATCTTAAACTATAGTTTTCAGTGTCGTTATCGTTGTGTTTGTTTGTGAAATGAAATGAAAAATGTCTGTATTTGGCGAGGTTAGGACCAGACAGTCCTCTCTAACACCTAACCTTAACCTTTTTTTGAATCTTCCATCTTAAATTAAATTCCCTCTTCATTGTCGCTTGAGTATTTTTTTATGAATATACCTTATGATTAAATTTAACTACCTTCTTCAGTGTTTGGATTAGAACTTTGTTTTTTTGTGAATTAACATCTCAAATAAAACTATATGATTCAGTGATATGTTTGTTTGCGAATGTGACATGGTAAATTAAACTTCCTCTTCAGAGTCCGGGTTCAGTAATTTGCACCTTGTTCTGTAACCAGTCTCCCTCTTACTCTGACTTAACAAGTTCCGCGCACAGATCATCAGTCTATGGGTAATAGGCAGAGTAAGGAAAAAGGAAATCAGCCTCTCGTAAAAATATATTTACTGTATTCGTAATAACGATGTAAAAAGTTTTCATTTGCAACACGACAAACTTATTTTTAATTAAATCGGTGAGTTAGTTTGACTTTGTAACATCATTTAGTTAATTTCTATATATAAACCATAACATTTTTCATTTTATATGCTACATGATGTAGTACGTTTGTATTTTTGGCAACACGATGTTGTAAGTTTGCATTTGCAACACGATGAAGTAAGCTTGAATTAGCAACACGATGTAGTATGTTTGCATTTGCAACACGATGTTGTAGGTTTGCATTAGCAACACGATGTAGTAAGTTTGCATTTGCAACACGATGTAGTAAGTTTGCATTTGCAATACGATGAGGTAAGTTTGAATTTGCAACACCTTGTACTAAGTTTGCATTAGCAACACGATGTTGTAGGTTTGCATTAGCAACACGATGTAGTAAGTTTGCATTTGCAACACGATGTAGTAAGTTTGCATTTACAATACGATGAGGTAAGTTTGAATTTGCAACACGTTGTACTAAGTTTGCATTAGCAGCACGATTTAGTAACTTTGCATTTGCAGTACGATGAAGTAAGCTTGAATTTGTAACACGATATAGTAAGTTTTCGATTACAACACGATGTAGAAAGTTTGTTTTTGTAACACGATGTAATTGGTTTTTATTTTCAACACGATTTAGTATGTTTGCATTTACAACATTATGAAGTTTGTGTGCATTTGTAACACAATAGCCTATATTTAGTTCGCATTCGTTTGGTTAGTTTGACGAATATGTAAAGTTAAATCAGTGGCAGTTATTAATACACCTGTAAACATTTCTTTAATCGTTAAAAGGAACAGTTCTTATCTCAGTGAAGTTAGCACTAAAGGCCAACAACAAAGAGAACACTGTATCACCTGGTGCTGGACAACCTTCTACAGGCTGACCTTTATAAACATATTCAATGAAGAAAGTAGACTTAACATCTTCTGTTCTCTCAAGTTCGTAGTATGAATACACATTTATATTACACGTTGCGTAGTATGTACTCTATTTTGTTTTAGTTCTGTAATTAAATAATGATAAATGTACTAAAGATAATTTTTGGAGAAACGAAATTCTTACTCTACCTGAATAGAAAATTGGCACTGGCCAATGTATTGTAATCTCTATTTACGTCGTAGATCTAAAAGGCAAGTTGTAATAACCAGGAGGCTTTGGGATGCTTTTAATACTAACCTCTTGGTTGGAGTTGAATTACTCAGGTGGCCTGTCAAACATCTAATGTATTGGCAATGCAGAAGAGGTTGGATGGACACCTACTTCGTATAAGCGTAGAGGCTAAGGATTATTTCACGGTCGGATACGCTGTTTGACCACCAGAGGCCAGGGAAACACCGTGTTAGGCGTGAAGGTTACATTAATAAATTCAAGGTCGTTGGCGTTGTATGATCTTGTCCAGTATTCTGGAATAGGAAAATACTTGCTTCTCATACGCCCACCACCTTTGGGGATCCATCATATCACACAGAGCGATACTGTAGATTATACTATCGTACTTTTGATACAATTATTGTACCAGTAAAACATCTTTTGCGTTGATTGTGTTAAATTGTCTTGGCCAAAGTAAAAAAAAATATATATATGGTCAGTTTAAACACTGAAAGTCTGCCATTAAATTGATTGGAGGCCTGCTATATAGATTGATCAATCTGTGGTAATATTTCAAAACCCTTAAAACAGCGCGCAATCAATTATTGTTATCGAGCTCAATCAAAGATGTAAATATCTGATGTTTTGTTCCTTAACAACTACGGGTCAGAAAGAACTGAAGACCAATACAGCTGTATCGGAAAAAGTCTGGCTCATTATACTACGACTGTTGGAGTCGGGGGAAGAGTACTGTGCTCAAAGAACAATCTGAAATTGTTCTTTCAACGCTGTCACAGTTTTTTAAGTTGCTACATTAAAAAAATAATAATAAAAAAACAGTTTACTTCGAATCAAAACTATTAACTCCTAACAGTATCTATTAGATCCCAACAATCCTTTTGTTTATATATTTTAATTAAGTACCATGATACTTAATTATAATTATTAATTATAATTATAATTATTAATTATGATAGATAGGAAGTGCCTTGTTTTAATAGATAACTTCCTTTAACGTTCCAATCTCCTATAATCGGGCTCAATATATTCACCTGAATGTATTGAAATACCGCATAAACAATAAACAAACACGCAATATAAAAACCCTGGACTTATTATTGGGACACAGATCCTTTAATCACCAACCTATTCCTGTAATTAATAGCCTAGTGGTTTGCACTTCTGCTTCATATGCAACGCTTGTGCAGTCGTACAGTAGTATTGACCCACCCACACACGTACCCCACTGTAACCCACCTTCTTTATGTGGGGAGGTTTTGACCCACCTCCCCACATAAAGAAGTATGGACCAACGCGCCCGCCCAAACACGTACAGTGGTATTGACCCACCCAAACACGTACAGTGGTATTGACCCACCCACCCACCCATACACGTACAGTGGTATTGACCCACCTTAACACATACAGTGGTGTATGGGTGGTCCTATCTACATTACCACTGTACATGTATGGGTGGGTGGGTGAGTCATTACCACTGTACGTGCATAGGTGTGTGGGTGGGTCATTACCACTGTACGTGCAATTTCATTATCACTGTACCTTTATGATAGGGAGGGTGGGTCAATACCACTGTACGTGTATGGGTGGGCAGGTGGGTCAATACCACTGTACATGTATGGGTGGGCAGGTGGGTCAATACCACTGTATGTGTATGGGTGGGTGGGTGGGTCAATACCACTGTACGTGTTTGGGTGGGTCAATACCACTGTATGTGTATGGATGGGTCAATACCACTGTATGTGTATGGATGGGCAGGTGGGTCAATACCACTGTACATGTATGGGTGGGCAGGTGGGTCAATACCACTGTACATGTATGGGTGGGCAGGTGGGTCAATACCACTGTATGTGTATGGGTGGGTCAATACCACTGTATGTGTATGGATGGGCAGGTGGGTCAATAAAACTGTACGTGTATGGGGGGGGGGTGTGGGTCAATACCACTGTATGTGTATGGGTGGGAGGTTGGGTTAGGTTAGGTTAGGTTAATGTTAGGCTATTTGGTTAATGTAAAGGGCTGGAAATTCTCACTGTACTCCATTTTTCAAAGGCTCGTAAAGATAACGTTTAGGTTAGTTAATCTTGGGTTGGAAATTGTCACGAATATAGTTTGTGAATATAGTTTATTTTTTCAATGCCACTGTACGTGTATGGGCGGGTGGGTGGGTTAATGCCACTGTACGTGTCACACACTGTTAAGTAGCGTTACCACGATCTTAATTGAATCATGTAGTTAAATTTTTTTTTACGTATCAATCATGTAAGTGTTTTACTGTAGCTCTATTTCTATTCTTGTTTTTCTTTATATTCACAATCTGCTGGAAAATGTTGTACTGCTTTATAGAAACCTTAGTATAGATTTGGGGCAATCATTATTAAATGTTTTTAGTGTAAATATAGTTTATTTTGATAGAAAGAAATTGTGAGACGTTCTATCAATAATAATAATAATAAGAAACGTTAATAATAATAATAAGAACTACAAAATAAAAACAGTTAGTAAATATTATATTTTAAAGTAACCAGTTTAAGGATATATGAGCGAAGGTCTATGTAGCCTATTTGAAACTTGAACTGGAGAGTTGGCATAAAAAAATAAGCAAAAATACGTTTAAAAAGCAGTTAATTTTTCATCCGCAATGATTTTCCAAAGAATCATTCATTCTGATGACCGCGAGAGTATCACTAGTAACACTAATTTAACCCGAGACAGACAGAGACATTCATTCTGATGACCGCGAGAGTATCTCTATTAACACTAATTTAACCCGAGACAGACAGAGACATTCATTCTGATGACCGCGAGAGTATCACTAGTAACACTAATTTGACCCGAGACAGACAGAGACATTCATTCTGATGACCGCGAGAGTATCACTAGTAACACTAATTTAACCCGAGACAGACAGAGACATTCATTCTGATGACCGCGAGAGTATCACTAGTAACACTAATTTAACCCGAGACAGACAGAGACATTCATTCTGATGACCGCGAGAGTATCACTAGTAACACTAATTTGACCCGAGACAGACAGATACATTCATTCTGATGACCGCGAGAGTATCACTAGTAACACTAATTTGACCCGAGACAGACAGAGACATTCATTCTGATGACCGCGAGAGTATCACTAGTAACACTAATTTAACCCGAGACAGACAGAGACATTCATTCTGATGACCGCGAGAGTATCACTAGTAACACTAATTTAACCCGAGACAGACAGAGACATTCATTCTGATGACCGCGAGAGTATCACTAGTAACACTAATTTAACCCGAGACAGACAGAGACATTCATTCTGATGACCGCGGGAGTATCACTAGTAACACTAATTTAACCCGAGACAGACAGAGACATTCATTCTGATGACCGCGGGAGTATCACTAGTAACACTAATTTGACCCGAGACAGACAGAGACATTCATTCTGATGACCGCGGGAGTATCACTAGTAACACTAATTTGACCCGAGACAGACAGAGACATTCATTCTGATGACCGCGAGAGTATCACTAGTAACACTAATTTAACCCGAGACAGACAGAGACATTCATTCTGATGACCGCGAGAGTATCACTAGTAACACTAATTTGACCCGAGACAGACAGAGACATTCATTCTGATGACCGCGAGAGTATCACTAGTAACACTAATTTGACCCGAGACAGACAGAGACATTCATTCTGATGACCGCGAGAGTATCACTAGTAACACTAATTTGACCCGAGACAGACAGAGACATTCATTCTGATGACCGCGAGAGTATCACTAGTAACACTAATTTAACCCGAGACAGACAGAGACATTCATTCTGATGACCGCGAGAGTATCACTAGTAACACTAATTTGACCCGAGACAGACAGAGACATTCATTCTGATGACCGCGAGAGTATCACTAGTAACACTAATTTGACCCGAGACAGACAGAGACATTCATTCTGATGACCGCGAGAGATCACTAGTAACACTAATTTGACCCGAGACAGACAGAGACATTCATTCTGATGACCGCGAGAGATCACTAGTAACACTAATTTGACCCGAGACAGACAGAGACATTTATTCTGATGACCGCGAGAGTATCACTAGTAACACTAATTTGACCCGAGACAGACAGAGACATTCATTCTGATGACCGCGAGAGTATCACTAGTAACACTAATTTGACCCGAGACAGACAGAGACATTCATTCTGATGACCGCGAGAGATCACTAGTAACACTAATTTGACCCGAGACAGACAGAGACATTCATTCTCGTGACGCAGTGAGACAGTTGCAAGGAACACTACTTTGTTTTTTCTGTTTACAAATTAATTCCATCATAGATTTCTAAAAAGTAGTTCACTATCATGAAATTGAGGCTGTCTTAAGGCCCCTGATTTTTTCTGTTTCTACATTAAATCCATAAAAGGTTTTCTTGGTCATCTATGAGTTGTCAGTTAATTTTGGAGAGATTTCATATTATTTGTCATCTTGTCGTATTTTTATATCATTTTAAGTTTGGCAGACAAGTTATACCATCATTTTAGACCATGTATGTAAATCGTTAAGAGTTGATTTGTATCGAGGTTGTTAATGAAAAGTTCATAAAATATGATATATACATTCAATAGTCAAATAGTTTATGATGTTGGTCATATCTCATCGCTACAATGTCTCGTCATAGTCAGTTTATACGGCTTATAAAACTGTCTATAGTTTCTAACTTGACGAGCTCATCGAGTGAAAAGCATTCCTATTATCCGGCCGTTATCGCCTGTGTACATGGACTATGCACGATATTGTAAGATGTTTATCGGGCATAAAGTTCACTACATTTGTTGGTTAAAATATCGTTTAGTCCACAAAATTGTTTAGTCCAGTGATCCAATTTATACGAGCGGCCATAATCGATTGCGTGCATCGACAATTGATTAAAAGCCTTCAAGCTCTTATCGCTTCAGTTTATCATATCAATACTGCCTTAAATGAATAAATTACGGCTCTTTACCGGACCTATATACTTTGTAAAATGCTGATGTAGTATGAATTTTAATACGATATGCTTAGTCAACATTATAAAAAGCTAAAGTTAGAAGTTTTTAAGAAATATTGTTCAACATATGACATGTATGCTTTTTGTAAGATTGAATATAACTTTTAATGTTTAGTGAATCAGTTAAAATAATAAACAGTTAAGAGGAATAACTCCTTTATCTGAAACTTGTCTTTGACATAGAAGGGTGTGATGGAGAATTACAGTTACAGTTTTCGGGAATAAAGGATTGGAGTCCAATCACTGTGAAACAGGAATGTGAGACAGAGTGGTTCCCTCTCCAAACTCCACTTGTTACCCACATTCGCCGACCTACTTTAAACAAACGTTATGTTTGTTGCTTTAGTCTTTGGAAAGCTCGAAATGTAAAATCGGTGACGTTTATTTTGGTTAGAACATAATTTTCTTTATTTCAGTTTGTGCACATAAATGTTTAGTTCTTGTTAGAAATACTTAAATTTGACGACCAAAGAAAATAAAAGAATGGAAGCATATAGTATTGTTGTTTTAATTATAATAAAGCATTTTAAATGAAAATGTATTAAAACCCATTTTCATTGATTATACTTAGTCAGAATATTACTTAACGACTAATATCAACGTTGCAAAATGAGACAAAGGTTTGTTCTATTGTAAACATTAACCGTCAATACACGCATGGTTGTTTCCAGTTTTGCTGCTTTTTGTAAGCACGCTATAGTGTTCCTTTTATATTTTAAAAATAAATATGAAAAAGAAAATTGTTCATACAACCTCAATTATATCGTGAATAATTGATAATGAACTAATGTTGTTAAAGCTTGATTTCGTGCTATTAATTTCTACTCATTACTTGTTTGTTCTAACTTTTGTTTTAGTATTCCACTCATTAAACTATTACCTGATAGCTGTGAGTGTTCACTTCAACACAACAGGAACCAAACACGTTTACTCTTACAGCGATTTAGTAAATGTAACAGTTGTTATATGTAGCCTCAAATATACTATGGAAAAGCTAAATAATGTATGTAACCTAAGGTGGTTTTCTAGAATATATTCTGTACATTGTCGATTTGAAGCTACAAAACCAACAAATACTGATAATCTTACTGGTAATAATAAATGAGATGTCATGCAGTTAAGAACTAATGTTGAATTACTCGGAAAACTGCAATAATGTTATTAAAACACCAAATGTAAATTCTTGTAAATTATAATTCAATTCTACGCTTGATCATAAATTCCAAACTAAGTATGTCCAGACAGATGAGCGAACATAGTTTATATGACGGGACTCCCTAGAGCAGTAGTCTCACCGAACATAGTTTATATGACGGGACTCCCTAGAGAAGTAGTCTCACCGAACATAGTTTATATGACGGGACTCCCTAGAGAAGTAGTCTCACCGAACATAGTTTATATGACGGGACTCCCTAGAGCAGTAGTCTCACCGAACATAGTTTATATGACGGGACTCCCTAGAGAAGTAGTCTCACCGAACATAGTTTATATGACGGGACTCCCTAGAGCAGTAGTCTCACCGAACATAGTTTATATGACGGGACTCCCTAGAGAAGTAGTCTCACCGAACATAGTTTATATGACGGGACTCCCTAGAGAAGTAGTCTCACCGAACATAGTTTATATGACGGGACTCCCTAGAGAAGTAGTCTCACCGAACATAGTTTATATGACGGGACTCCCTAGAGAAGTAGTCTCACCGAACATAGTTTATATGACGGGACTCCCTAGAGAAGTAGTCTCACCGAACATAGTTTATATGACGGGACTCCCTAGAGAAGTAGTCTCACCGAACATAGTTTATATGACGGGACTCCCTAGAGAAGTAGTCTCACCGAACATAGTTTATATGACGGGACTCCCTAGAGAAGTAGTCTCACCGAACATAGTTTATATGACGGGACTCCCTAGAGAAGTAGTCTCACCGAACATAGTTTATATGACGGGACTCCCTAGAGAAGTAGTCTCACCGAACATAGTTTATATGACGGGACTCCCTAGAGAAGTAGTCTCACCGAACATAGTTTATATGACGGGACTCCCTAGAGAAGTAGTCTCACCGAACATAGTTTATATGACGGGACTCCCTAGAGAAGTAGTCTCACCGAACATAGTTTATATGACGGGACTCCCTAGAGAAGTAGTCTCACCGAACATAGTTTATATGACGGGACTCCCTAGAGAAGTAGTCTCACCGAACATAGTTTATATGACGGGACTCCCTAGAGAAGTAGTCTCACCGAACATAGTTTATATGACGGGACTCCCTAGAGAAGTAGTCTCACCGAACATAGTTTATATGACGGGACTCCCTAGAGAAGTAGTCTCACCGAACATAGTTTATATGACGGGACTCCCTAGAGAAGTAGTCTCACCGAACATAGTTTATATGACGGGACTCCCTAGAGAAGTAGTCTCACCGAACATAGTTTATATGACGGGACTCCCTAGAGAAGTAGTCTCACCGAACATAGTTTATATGACGGGACTCCCTAGAGAAGTAGTCTCACCGAACATAGTTTATATGACGGGACTCCCTAGAGAAGTAGTCTCACCGAACATAGTTTATATGACGGGACTCCCTAGAGAAGTAGTCTCACCGAACATAGTTTATATGACGGGACTCCCTAGAGAAGTAGTCTCACCGAACATAGTTTATATGACGGGACTCCCTAGAGAAGTAGTCTCACCGAACATAGTTTATATGACGGGACTCCCTAGAGAAGTAGTCTCACCGAACATAGTTTATATGACGGGACTCCCTAGAGAAGTAGTCTCACCGAACATAGTTTATATGACGGGACTCCCTAGAGAAGTAGTCTCACCGAACATAGTTTATATGACGGGACTCCCTAGAGAAGTAGTCTCACCGAACATAGTTTATATGACGGGACTCCCTAGAGCAGTAGTCTCACCGAACATAGTTTATATGACGGGACTCCCTAGAGAAGTAGTCTCACCGAACATAGTTTATATGACGGGACTCCCTAGAGCAGTAGTCTCACCGAACATAGTTTATATGACGGGACTCCCTAGAGAAGTAGTCTCACCGAACATAGTTTATATGACGGGACTCCCTAGAGAAGTAGTCTCACCGAACATAGTTTATATGACGGGACTCCCTAGAGCAGTAGTCTCACCGAACATAGTTTATATGACGGGACTCCCTAGAGAAGTAGTCTCACCGAACATAGTTTATATGACGGGACTCCCTAGAGAAGTAGTCTCACCGAACATAGTTTATATGACGGGACTCCCTAGAGAAGTAGTCTCACCGAACATAGTTTATATGACGGGACTCCCTAGAGCAGTAGTCTCACCGAACATAGTTTATATGACGGGACTCCCTAGAGAAGTAGTCTCACCGAACATAGTTTATATGACGGGACTCCCTAGAGAAGTAGTCTCACCGAACATAGTTTATATGACGGGACTCCCTAGAGCAGTAGTCTCACCGAACATAGTTTATATGACGGGACTCCCTAGAGAAGTAGTCTCACCGAACATAGTTTATATGACGGGACTCCCTAGAGAAGTAGTCTCACCGAACATAGTTTATATGACGGGACTCCCTAGAGAAGTAGTCTCACCGAACATAGTTTATATGACGGGACTCCCTAGAGAAGTAGTCTCACCGAACATAGTTTATATGACGGGACTCCCTAGAGAAGTAGTCTCACCGAACATAGTTTATATGACGGGACTCCCTAGAGAAGTAGTCTCACCGAACATAGTTTATATGACGGGACTCCCTAGAGAAGTAGTCTCACCGAACATAGTTTATATGACGGGACTCCCTAGAGCAGTAGTCTCACCGAACATAGTTTATATGACGGGACTCCCTAGAGAAGTAGTCTCACCGAACATAGTTTATATGACGGGACTCCCTAGAGCAGTAGTCTCACCGAACATAGTTTATATGACGGGACTCCCTAGAGCAGTAGTCTCACCGAACATAGTTTATATGACGGGACTCCCTAGAGAAGTAGTCTCACCGAACATAGTTTATATGACGGGACTCCCTAGAGAAGTAGTCTCACCGAACATAGTTTATATGACGGGACTCCCTAGAGAAGTAGTCTCACCGAACATAGTTTATATGACGGGACTCCCTAGAGAAGTAGTCTCACCGAACATAGTTTATATGACGGGACTCCCTAGAGAAGTAGTCTCACCGAACATAGTTTATATGACGGGACTCCCTAGAGCAGTAGTCTCACCGAACATAGTTTATATGACGGGACTCCCTAGAGCAGTAGTCTCACCGAACATAGTTTATATGACGGGACCCCCTAGAGAAGTAGTCTCACCGAACATAGTTTACATGACGGGACTCCCTAGAGAAGTAGTCTCACCGAACATAGTTTACATGACGGGACTCCCTAGAGAAGTAGTCTCACCGAACATAGTTTATATGACGGGACTCCCTAGAGAAGTAGTCTCACCGAACATAGTTTATATGACGGGACTCCCTAGAAAAGTAGTCTCACCGAACATAGTTTATATGACGGGACTCCCTAGAGAAGTAGTCTCCACCGAACTAGCCAGTGACAAAGTACCGCACTGTTCATGAGACGAGTTTCCTCCGGAAGGCGTTGACTGCGTGGCATACAAGTGAAACGTTCAACCGACGTGCAATACCTGGCAATATATTATATTGCGACCCAAGTTCCTCCTAGATTTAGACAACACTCAACGTATGAACAGAAGACGACCCTAGAGTCTGCGTAAACGCAAAGATCTCACGCAGCACGTTATCTTTTGAATCTGCAGCCATTGATCCCATAAAATAAGATGGATTAGTATCCCGAGTGAAAAAACTAAAGGTGTTTTGCCAAGGTTTAGTTAAATACTTACATATTGCCATTTACTATCAAAACGTCTACACTTGTCACAATTCAAGTATTTTTAAACGTAAAATTATAATTTTATCAAAAAATAAAGTTTCCGCTAGTAAAATGAAGGTAAGTGCGTATTTTATTTCCGAATCCCATCAGGAAATTATTAATTGAAACACGTAGTTTGACAGGACTGTTTGTTCTACCCGTAACAGAGGGTTTCGTTCGTTGCTGGAAGATTGCCACTATAACAATAGTTTGACAGGACTGTTTGTTCTACCCGTAACAGAGGGTTTCGTTCGTTGCTGGAAGATTGCCACTGTGATAACAATAGTTTGAAAGGACTGTTTGTTCTACCCGTAACAGAGGGTTTCGTTCGTTGCTGGAAGATTGCCACTATAACAATAGTTTGACAGGACTGTTTGTTCTACCCGTAACAGAGGGTTTCGTTCGTTGCTGGAAGATTGCCACTATAACAATAGTTTGACAGGACTGTTTGTTCTACCCGTAACAGAGGGTTTCGTTCGTTGCTGGAAGATTGCCACTGTGATAACAATAGTTTGAAAGGACTGTTTGTTCTACCCGTAACAGAGGGTTTCGTTCGTTGCTGGAAGATTGCCACTGTGATAACAATAGTTTCTGAAAGAAATACGAGTTTTTGTCGTTTTTTAAAGTGCTGTTTTTTTCAGAGCAGCAAACTAATGACCTAAATAGTCAGCAGGTTTGGCTTATTTTAACTATTGTGTAAATATTGAAAAGCTTTAACCCGTGCTATGCTGATCAATATATAAACTTAGTAATCTTCTGATTGAACTGTGCGAAAATAATAAAATTTAATCGTGTCCAAATTCAAATTGTGAATTCAGAATCTGAATTGAAAATATAAATATAATATTTGTTTACAAAATTATTATATGTATATATATATATATCTTTTTTTCTTATGATATCGTTAAAAGAAAACACCGGCCAGTACTAATTACCAACTACTACTTGTGCTTAGAGACAATGAAGAAACCGCCATTGTGCATTGTGTTGCCGCCATTGTTTTAGTGTAGTACCAACAACTGGCAAGTGGCGATTCATTGTGAAGTACTTCGTGGTTCTTGGACATTGTGATGTCATCTGAGTGTCTCATGGAGACCACTGTTGTCGTGGCATTGTTTCACATCTAATAATTGTATGAAAAGTATTAGGCCTAAATTATTAGTACTAAATTATTAGACGTAAATTATCCGTACTTGGGATTGATATGACGTAAAATGTTTTAATATAAAAGTTTGTTTGTGAACTTCTAAATGGATTATTGATTATTTAAATAACACTTAGAATATTTGTTTACGTTTTTTACGTTTTATCGTGTATTAATATTTATGTATTTATTTATTTTGAATAAAATATTTACAAAATCAACATTTTTTATATGTTTTTAAATATATAACAGGCTCCAAACAGGCTTACCTAGAGGACTTTTCTAAAAAATATTGCTCATATGTCGGAAAGTTGTAAGACCAGCATTAGCATATCATTCAGTGTATTATTACAGTAGGCAGAAAGTGCTTTTTAATGAAAAAGACTAACTTTGATCGGTGAAATAACACAACCATTCTTAGAAGTTATTCTTAAGCGGTCGGTGTTATAACTGAAATATTTTACGGTGACAACCGGAAATGCCACATCGGTTTTTTGTTGTAAATAATGTATATAGCACCTAGACGTGGTTTTCACAGTAAAATGTAGATTATAGTCAATACAACCATTGTTAATAGTAGTGTTCTTGGAAGATAAATAATTATTATTACAGTTATTTAGCTGATGAATTATTTCTTTATGGAGGTTATAGAGTTAAATTTTCCCACTGGGATCCGGCTCTATGCAAATTTATCTTATTTAAGAGAACTCACTTTAATGGTAGAAATGATACTCACATTTTTCTACCAATAAATTGAAAAATATTATTCCAAATATTTAAGATAAAATTCAAAATGAAGATAAATCGGGAATATATGAAATTAAATGCAATGACTGTGACAAAAAATATATTGGCGAAAGTAAACGAATGTTGAAAACAAGATTGAACGAAGGCATCAGAAATTAAAAAAAATAACCATCCAGAAAAATCAGCTATTACCAAAGATTGTTAGGAGCTTGATCACATTAATTTATTAGAAGAAGTCACCAAACCAAATTATCTTGATGCATATGAAACTTTTATATAAATGAACATACAAATTATTTAGTGAATAACGAACCAGGAGTTAAACATTTTTCTCCTTTCTTAAATTATTAATACACTGTATTCTCTTTAAATCCCTCTTAATTAAAGTGCACACAGTATAGTTAGTAAAGCATAGTTAGACTGCAATTTAACCTAATGTAAATATGGATTAAAGAAGAAATAAAATATGTGAGTTTAAATTTAATATAATTTATTTTATAAATGTTAGGTTAAGTTATTTACAAATTACAGCATATTTACAAATTCAAAGTACCTCTTTAAACACTATGTTTGATGTGATTATGTTTGTTTTGATTTATTTAATTCACATGTTACAGCTGATCGAATAATGTAAATAAACATTTCAAGTTTAAATTACTTGCAGAATGATATAATAGGTCGTTTTTCAAAAAACCTATTGGAAAATGAGAGATTTGTATATTTTCATCAAGTAGTGGGTAAAAAAAGCTTTAAAATGACACCTCATTTATGAAAATTGGTGAAGAATTTATGAAGTTATGGCGTACCGACAAAAAAAAGTACTTTAGAAATTATAATATATATAGATTTATTAATGTCAGCTGATTTATTTTGTACTGTTATTTAATATTTACATATCATAGTTTTTAGTTTTTTGGTGTTTTGAAGACGAAAACTTTGTTTTTGAAAGACTTCAGACAGATTTTATAAATTTAAATTGAAAAATGTATTACTGCATTTCTACCATTACATATTATGCAATTTGTTTAGTGGAGCATTATCATGGTGATTTTTGGTTTCATTTTAAACAAATGTAATCATATCATTACTGTTATAGGGTCTGTGAATTGTTCTTCCTTTAAAATAGCGGACTTTCTCTTGATAGGAGAAAGCACCAAATACAATGACAAGTGTGTCTCTTGTCACTTCTGGATTATTTCCGGTTATTGCTTTGTAAATTCTCCTCGTCCTCCGCCTGTTTTTGTTATCTACTTGATGATCATTTCCTAATAATTCTACTTAACTCCATTTCCCATGAGTGGTCTGTGTCATTTTCAATAAGAAAACAAGGTAAAAAATGTACTGCCTACGCCTCTTTCTGATATCAACCCTTGATGGAACAATATGACCTTGAACGTCGTGGACTTACATTTTGTTAATGTATAAATGGTTTTGTACGATTACTTTTTTTATAGCAACAATTCAAAACATTTTCAAAATGCAAAATTGAACTAACCAAATTTTTGAAGTCTTATTCCATGATGGTAAAAAAATCCATATTTTATCACACTTGTTATATAGAGAATAATATACATTGCTCAATGGATAACCTTGGCCATTTATTGTTTCGATATAAACCATTAATTTAATTTATTTATAATCTTGTTAAATCAATGAATTTCTTTTAGTTGCTTTTAAGACACACCATTTAAACGATTATTGATTTTTGAAATATTTTGTTTTATTTAGGTGGAAGTACATAGTTTTCAAACTTTCATTACTATAGAATGCGATTTGAACGATTATTGATTTTTGAAACATTTTGTTTTATTTAGGTGGAAGTACATAGTTTCCAAACTTTCATTACTATAGAATGCCATTTGAACGATTATTGATTTTTGAAACATTTTGTTTTATTTAGGTGGAAGTACATAGTTTTCAAACTTTCATTACTATAGAATGCCATCTGAACGATTATTGATTTTTGAAACATTTTGTTTTATTTAGGTGGAAGTACATAGTTTCCAAACTTTCATTACTATAGAATGCCATTTAAACTTTAATTTATTAACGGGGTGAATCATACTCTGTATGAAATCTATCAATTGGGCTTCGCTTGTATATTTACAATTTTGTCGTGAAGTCTACATACTGAATTTCATTAAATATTATGTGACCATTCTAGATGTAAAAAATGATGTAATAATAAACCAAGATTTTGTAATAGATGGAACAATGTTTCACATTTTCTTTCCTCCTTACAAAAGTACCTGTATTTTAGTTTCACTTGTTGGCCTAGACCATTGCAGATCGTATTTACTTATTTAATTTTACTACCCTACAGTATCCTGTGTATTATTGTCAACTCTCAATTAGCCGATTTGGCTAGAAAGTTTAAGGACAATGTTTGTATCTGTTGTAATAAATAATTCATTGAATAAATAAATAAATAAAAAAACTTCATATGCAAACATAAAATAATTGTTACCTGAAAACAATAATTTGTACTGCAGAAACTTGTATCTTTGGTTTTATTTTGTTTATCACCTTATTTCTGTTCACGCATTGGATACATTTTTTTAATTACTGTAATAAGGTAGTGAATAAAACAATAGTTACTAGGATATGAATTCTACGACTAAAATGATTTTAACAGAATCGTTTATTAACACTGGTTTCATCCTAATTCATCTAATTGAAATAATTTGGAATCGATATCAGGTCGTACACTGTTTCTCTATAAGTTAATTGAAGAAAGACAGAATAAAAAATTACTGGGGTTGCAAAAAAAGAGATTCAATCTGACAGTCTGTAATTGCAATAAAAATGATCACCTCCAGGTGGCCTCAATTGACTTTACAGCAAATTTAATTGAGGTACTTTACCTCATTTTTATGTATATTACAATTACGTAGATCAAATTTAAAAATTAGGTCGCCATTTTCCAATCTGGCGGTAAACTTTGAAATTCCTTAAAGGAACCCCTAATTTTTATGATGGATTTAGGTTTTACTAGTAATTCAAAGAATGTTTTACTTTTGGTATTATTTTAATATACTTAACCCTTTCGCCGCCAGGAGCGCCAGGAGTCAGAAATCCTTATTTCAATAATATTTTTAAGATGCGTATTCTGCAATTTACAAAAATAAAGCTTGACTTATAATGCATTATTTCTATTCAATTGAATGTTAAAACGCTATTGCAGTTTCACAAAAATATTACAATCATGTAGTACACATTTTAAAATTCTGTCGCCATTTTCCAATTAGCAGGCAACTTTGAAATGACTAATGGTAACTACTATTTTGTATGATCAATTAACTCAGACATTTAAATAAAATAATATATATGTGAAGCTGCAACAGCTTTTTAACATTCAATCAAATACAACTAATGTATTCTGGGTTAATCCTTATCTATATATATAAAAGCCAAATACCACTGACTGACTGACTCACTCACTGATCGCTCTACAGCCCAAACAGGAATACCTAGGAAGCTGAAATGTTTACACAATATTCCTTGCATACTGAATGCGTGCAATAAAAAAGGATTTTGGGAAATTCCAACTCTAAGGGGGGTTTTGGGGGTGCCAAAAAGACCCAAGAGCGTAGTGTAGTCGATCCAGTTTTTTGGCTCTACTGGCTTAACCATTCATCGAATTTAAAATTAAAAAAAAAATCGTTAGTCTGGAATTAGATTATCTACAACTTTGGTCTCTTGCCTTTTTTCATATCTCTCACCGTTTGGCTTAAAAAAGCACAAACTTCCAAAATTTGATCAAAAAGTGGAGAAATCACGCTGTTTTTGGCAAATATTTCTCTAATAATTAGTTGGTTTAACTTTTTTAACACATAGTATTATGGTAAAGAATGTAGTTTTCAACAACTTTCAACAGCTTTAGCGCCAGAACAGCCCAAAAACAATATTTAAAAATAAATATGAAAAGCAATATGTCGGCCATAAGTGCTGTATTTGACTAATTTAATTAATTTTTATAGCCGGTTTTTTTCTTATAGTGTTTTAGTTTTAGGAATAAGATAACGTTACCAGGATAAAATAATATATTATTTCTTTACTAATTCTGACCAACTATAATAACTTTATGTCTACAATGATAGGACCTAGGATATTGAACCGTTGCACGTATATCTATCTATTTTAAATTTTTATATAACGACTTTTGTAGTCACTTGAGTAGCTACTCTATCTATAGTAAATTTTTATATAACGACTTTTGTAGTCACTTGAGTAGCTACTGATCTAAATTTAACGAAGGTTGTTTAGTTAGCTGTTTTTTACTTATATAAAACTAACAGTTGATGCATAAAATTGATGTCAGACTCGGTCATGAATTTCTGGGTTGAGTCTAAAGGTCAATACTGATAACACACCTCCCTCCCTCAGAGAATAGACATTCTTGCACACAGTGTGGTTTGTTCAGTCCAGTTGCTGTTCTGTTACAGACCGCTTCCGTGCTTTCCTATACTACTACTCCTGTTAGATTCAGTTAAAAATATTATTTTAAATTTCTTATTAATTCTTACCTTTCTTTTATTTTCAATTAACTTACCGCTAAGTAATTAAGTAAATAACCGTAGCAATGCACGGGTACTTGGCTAGTTATTTGTAAAGGGTAAAACATGACTGTTTAATAAGTTGTTAAACTAAGCATTTCTGAAACTTTCAGCACTCCAAGTGAGAAAACGGTTAAGTATATCAAAATAATACCAATAATAAAACAGTCTTAGAATCACTAGTTAAACCTAAATATATCATAAAAATTGTGGTTACCAAAGTTGCCCGCTTATTGGAAAATGGCGACCAAATTTTAAAATTTGAACAACGTGGTTGTAATATTTTTGTATAAATTTGTATCGAAGAGCTTTTCAAGATTCAATTGAATAAAACTAATGCAATATAAGTCAAGCTTAATTTTTGTAAGTGGCAGAACACGCCTCTTTAATAATAACTTGTTGAAATAAAGATTTCTGAATCTTTCAGCGGTCCGAGCGTTGAAACGGTTAAGTATATCAAAATAATACCAAAAGTAAAAAATTCTTATAATTACTAGCAAAACCTAAATCCATAAAAAAAAATATATAGGGGTTCCCATAAGACATTTCAAAGTTGACGGGCTAATTGAAAAATGGCGACTGAATTTGAAAATTTCACCTACGTAATTGTAATGAGCATACAAAAATGAGGTCAAGTTTCCCATTTAAAATTTACTGTAAAATCAATAATTTTTGAGATCCCAATTGTGGCCACCTTGAGTTGATCAAAAAAAAAAAAAAAAAAAAAAAAAAAAAAAAAAATTAAATGCAAATATTGAGAGAAGGAAAATTCCAGAAGTTGTATCATAGTATCTAATTCAAATAAAGAATAATTTATTAATAATAGTAATAATAAAATGCCCTTTTTTCAAGCGAATCTCAGTTAAAACACCGTTTTACAGAATAACTTGATCACCCTGTATAAACAGAAAGCAGCTCTACAATTCGTATATACAATTAAGATTACAACTTTATACTCCTTGTACGTAAAAATTGCAACCCGCGATCTGTATCCACCAAAAAAATACAATTGAACAATTCTTATCTATATTTCAATATGTAGCTCTGAATTGTGTAAAATTAATTATATAAATAATTTACTGCCTTACTTGCACAATCCATTTCATTTATATTGCGATGTATACATTTCAAGGATAACCCCATCTTCATAGCATCTTAAAATATAAAATATAAAAATAAAAATAAAAGTGACAGTTGTTATCATATGGTAGGTTTGGTGTTCTCATAATGGCTAAGTTGAGCTGTTACCATGTGTTCTGTTTTTTATCATAATTTCATATATTGGATTTGCTGTGAAATTTATTTGTTTGTTAAGAACAAGATTTGGTTCGTTTTTTACACTTTTATATATCTCGTAGCCTTCTAAACAGTCTAATTTTCTTCCTTTTTGTTCAAAATGTAGAATTTCAATATTTTCAATTTTGCAGTAGTCGTGGCAGGTGTTTAATATATGTTCTGCATAATTTGATTCTGTTTTTCCATTCTTGATACATTGAATGTGTTCATGGTATCTTTTGTGAAAACTCCTACCTGTTTGGCCTATATAGAATGCATCACATTCACCACATTTCATTTTATAAACTCCTGATTTCTCAGTGTTTGGTACTTTGTTTTTTGAGGTGGATATTGACAGATGTTTTAAGATGCTGTTATTTGCTTTAAAAGCTACTGTATAGCCTTGCTTAGCAAATGTGTGTGTCGCTAAGCGTTGCGTTTGTGGAGAATGTTCCATGAGGACATATTTATTTGGTGTTTTTTTAATATTTCGTTTGTTTTTCATAATTTTGGTTAATAATCTCTCAATTATGTTGTAATTGTATCCATTCTGCTGAGCTATGAATTTGATTGTATTAAGTTCTTCAAAATAATCTTCTTCACTAAGTGGTGTGTTGACTAGTCTATGGATCATGGATTTGAATGCAGCATATTTGTGTGATTTAGGATGATTTGAGTTTGCATGGATTGTGATGTCTGTGTGTGTTGGTTTTCGGTAAATTTTGAAGGAATGTTTTTGATCATTTTTGGTAATTGTTAGGTCTAGATAATTGATAGAGTTATTGATTTCATTTTCACAGGTGAATTTAAGTTTAGGATGGAGTGTGTTCAAGAAGTTGTTAAATATGTGTATTTCATTGAGATTACCTTCGTATAAACAAATTACATCATCAACAAACCTATACCAGTAAACAATTTTATGTTTGTGTTTGTTGAAATCTGACTTGATTTTTGTGAATTCTATGTTATCTAGAAATAGCTCAGCCAATATACATGATAATGGAGATCCCATAGCAAGACCTTCTTTCTGAAAGTAATACTTCCCTTCAAATTCAAAGTAATTTTGTTTAAGAATGATATTTAGAAGAGTTATAACTTCAATTATGGCTTCATCATTTAATTTGTTGCTGTCTTTAAGATATAATTCTAATATTCCTGGTATTTCATTTGTTGGAACGTTTGTATAGAGGTTTGTGATATCAAATGAGACCAGTTGAGTGTTTGTAGGTATTTGAATGTCTTTTATTTTTGTGACTAGATCATTGGTGTTTCTTAAGTTACAGTTACCTTTAAATTCTATTGAACGTCTGATAGTTTTGTCTAGGAATTTTGCTAAGTTATATGACGGTGCATTAATAAAATTGACTAAAATAAAAAAACAAACGAAATATTAAAAAAACACCAAATAAATATGTCCTCATGGAACATTCTCCACAAACGCAACGCTTAGCGACACACACATTTGCTAAGCAAGGCTATACAGTAGCTTTTAAAGCAAATAACAGCATCTTAAAACATCTGTCAATATCCACCTCAAAAAACAAAGTACCAAACACTGAGAAATCAGGAGTTTATAAAATGAAATGTGGTGAATGTGATGCATTCTATATAGGCCAAACAGGTAGGAGTTTTCACAAAAGATACCATGAACACATTCAATGTATCAAGAATGGAAAAACAGAATCAAATTATGCAGAACATATATTAAACACCTGCCACGACTACTGCAAAATTGAAAATATTGAAATTCTACATTTTGAACAAAAAGGAAGAAAATTAGACTGTTTAGAAGGCTACGAGATATATAAAAGTGTAAAAAACGAACCAAATCTTGTTCTTAACAAACAAATAAATTTCACAGCAAATCCAATATATGAAATTATGATAAAAAACAGAACACATGGTAACAGCTCAACTTAGCCATTATGAGAACACCAAACCTACCATATGATAACAACTGTCACTTTTATTTTTATTTTTATATTTTATATTTTAAGATGCTATGAAGATGGGGTTATCCTTGAAATGTATACATCGCAATATAAATGAAATGGATTGTGCAAGTAAGGCAGTAAATTATTTATATAATTAATTCTTATCTGTAATAAAAATACAACCGTACAATCTATTACTATACGAATACAACCATACAATCTGTATCATTACACGAATACACCCGTACAATCTGTATCATTACACGAATACAACTCTACAATCTGTATCATTATACAAACACAACCCTACAATCTGTATCATTACACGAATACAACCATACAATATGTGTCATTACACGAATACAACCATACAATCTGTATCATTACACGAATACAACCATACAATCTGTATCATTACACGAATACAACCATACTATCTGTAGCATTACACGAATGCAACCATACAATCTGTATCATTACACGAATACAACCCTACAGTCTGTATCATTACACGAATGCAGCCCTACAAACTGTATCATTACACGAATACAACCATACAATCCGTATCGATAGTACGAATACCACCCTATAATTCCTACCTTCATTTAATTTAAGAATCCATCCGCACAATCCGTATCTGTAAAAAGACAACAAACATAAAATGTGTTTATAGTAAAAATTAAAATAGGACGTTGGGGATTTTATTCTAATTGTATATCTTAGAATCCTAGATCCTGGAAATATTACGAAATTAACGTCCTGTTTTCTTAAATAAAATATGCGCAGACTTTGGTAAAATGTATGTTTAATTTTCATTACACAACATCGTCCTGTTGTGAACAGTGGTGAATTCAGATAAGTGCGTTCAGAGAACATTCTCATGCTGCAATACTAATTATTTGGAGTGGACGTATTTATTAATTCATAATTAAATGAGATCAGATATAAATAGTTCCATGTTAGATAAATTGTATTCTATCTTATTAATGAAATGCACTTTTAATATTACTATAAAATAAATATTTATTAATACAACTTTCTTTTTTATTTATATTCTAAATTATTTATATCTCGTATTAATTTACATGTAAGTTATAATTATGCATATTTTTATCTTTTAAACCTAGTATCTGAAGGTTTTTGTGTGAAGATGTATAATTAACTACAATAAATAGATCCCAACTTCAATTTCAATGAAGGATAACAAAAGTACGTCCTTTTCTAAGGAATATATGTAGCTACAGGGCAATATTACAGTAGTCGACTGTAACATTGCCCTGTAGCCTGACTAGGTTTATCGAACGTATCGGGTATATCAGACTGGGAATAGAGAAGTCTACTAAGGCAGATTACTGAATCAATGTATTAGTGGATGCTTTTGTACACAATTAACAAACATCAGAGAATATTCTCATGAAGAATGAGCTTGAACCATTGGGAAATATTTAATAATCAAACAGTATTTTAATTTATGAATCCTCCCTACCATGTAATTGGAGGTTTACATCGGTTGTCGGTTTACCGTGAAGAGCTTCATTCCAGACATCCCGCAGATTTATGAAGGTCATAACGAAAAGTTAAACAGAAAAATTGAATATTTAACGACTAAACTTCCAATATTAATCTGCCGAACTTAATATTTCTTCGATATTGGTTAGGAACTTATTTAATAATGTTCTTAAGGGTTTTATTTTTTTGGAATATTTGTGCTCAATTCTAAACTTTTTGAAATTAATAACTTTCAAACTAATTGTTCCAACCACCGCATTAAAAATAAATAAGGTTTAAATAAACTTTTAAAAATTACTAATATAAAGTCAATTCAATACACATAAATTCAGTGTGTATAAAGTTGTATGAATTCGACTATACTTTGTCTCATGAGGCTACAAGTTTTGGATTATAGTTTTGTGTGTATCTCTTATTTCGAATTTCATTATATCTTATTATTACTAATAAACATTAAATAGATAATTAAACTTATTTTTTTATCACAGCTAAACTGGGTATTTTAATAGCATATAAGTTACCTATCTTCAATAGACTTCATTGTTTACTCGTCTCAGGCTATGAAAGACTGTATTTGTATTTCATATTCGAGGTAAATGGAAAAAATTACTATTACAGAAGTTATACTTCATAAATTTGTATTCTCTTTTCTGGTCTCGATGAAAAAGGGAAAGAACGCCCAGGTATTAATAGATGAAGACTTTTGTTTATATTTTTGTAACTGTTAAAAAGTATATAAGCTGGTTTCGTATTTATATATTTAATCAGTAGTAAAGCTTAATAAATTAACAAAGATTTATTTAATAAATTAAGTGGGGATGCCTTAATATTACACGTCATCATACAAGTGGGCAGACTACATCATCACTTTCTGTGATGAGAGCAGTGTTGTAAGGTTTTTGTCTAGGTGTATTTGGATAAACGTGTTTATTGTCATAATCTTTAAAACAATACATCCCGCTCCTTTTGCGTTCACCCTCTATTTACGGTTGCAACAGTTAGTAATGCCGAAGAAAACGCCTATTAAATGTTCTCCGTTAACAACTTTTTACGTTTGATAATTTTAGTAATCTGATAATTTATAGTGTGATAATTAATTCATTAATTAAGCAAATGAAGGCAGTTGTACGAAGTGATAGCTGATTTCTTGATGAGGAATGACACGCCATTCTTTATTAGACCAAGTAGGCCCCCTGTAGTTTGTATTCCATATAATCTACAGGGACAAACTATATTTTTGTGTCGGCTTCCAAGGAGGGACGTAAAGTGTACTTAGCAGCTACGATCGACCTTTAATCCAGGTTAAAGTATATATAAAGTGAACTGCATACACGTTTATCTGTAAGATTTGATTTTAAATATAATTGTTGGTATTCTAGTGTGTTAAGCAATCAACTCTTGAGGTGGGATCCCAGTCTAAGGGTGCGTTTATGTTGGAGCTGCGACTAGCGATAAGAGCAGCGATGCTATCAGAGCGTAGACAATTAGTGCGTGTATTTCAATGGGTCTGTTTACTTTGGAGCTGTGCTTCAAATCGCTCTTGAGTCCCGACCAGCGATAGTAGCTGTGACAATGCTTCAGTCCTTTTTCTCAGCTAGTGTCGTTGGTCGTGCAAAGATGGATATTGAAAGTTTAGTGTCGGAAATATTTACAAGACCTGCGTTATGGGATAAATCGGACAAAAACCACCACAACAGGTTCGTTTTGGATAAGCTATGGCTTGAGGTGGCACAGGAATTAAACACAAAACGTAAGTAAATCATTTATTTCTTGACAACTGTATACTTGATTGTTGCAAAGTACATAGATCGGGAGTATTCATAGCTCTGTCATTGCATTTACTTACAATGGATTTTTGCAAAAGTAAAGTTTGTACAGATTACGAATTTTCTTTGCTCTTTCATCAGGTCTGCCTGTGGAAGTTCGGTTTCTTACAGATATTGGTGGAACATGTTTGACTTCTTGCAGATTATGTTGCATTCCCTCTCGGTCTATTATTACATTATGCAATAAGCAAATACATTTTACAATATGGTCAGCCAAGGGCAAACAAGGTATAAACGAAATTACGAGTATTAGGCCTGGAAAGTATTTGACTCTGCAGAGTGTTTGTTAAAGCAATGTGTTTTAAGAACTAGAACACACTAACTAATATAACTGTCCAATAACGGAGATGTGATCATTGACATTTGGTGGGCCAGACAGTTGTGTAATGGGAGATACTTCCTTGTTGGCGAGGTCGGCGTGTGACATTTGTTGGGCATCAGCCACTCGTTACGTGATAACCAACAAGTCACAAAGGTTTTAACACTCGAATATTAAGTCACCACAGAATAATAACATCCTTAATATTGACGTGTCTGAAGGGACACCACTATACACATTTGTGTTGCTCTTGAGTTTTAAATAGCCCAACGACTCATTATAGTTAACACATTAGGCCTACATTTTCCATAACAAAACCTGTGATTACGCAATGGACAATTGACGATAAATTAGAAATAATAAGTTAACTTTCACTTACATAAATTGTAATTGTTTACTTGTCCATATTGGTTTATTTTGAAGCGGAGCAGAAAGTAATAAAATGTTATGTTCTCGTATTACGGGAAGTGTAGGCCTATCGAACTATTGACTCTTGTCAGGTACGGTAGGTCGGTGGCCCACACCGTACAGCACGTGTTACAAGTATTAGTACGCATTTTAAGTCAAATTGTTTATTTTTGAATTTATGCTCATCGTTTCCACCAGATTATATTAATTTTTTTTTCTGGGTCACAAATAAATTATATTTTAATGTGAATGAGTTTGAATGCTTTGGATCAACGTATATGTTACTCTGTGCAAGAGGCACATACAAGCCGTTTTAGAGCTGGAAAAAATTAAATTTGGGAAACATGTTTGCATTGATCATGAGAACGTTATTTAGAGTTTTGTATGTACACTTGAGCAATTCATTTACTACGGTTTAAAAAAAATAGCTTTCCATCTACTAATTGAAAACCGTAATAAATATTTGCAAAAATGTATATAAAATATGTGTCATTTTCATATATCTTAGATTTGATATACTACATGACATAGGTTTTTTACTTAACCACAACTTTTTACTAATTCATAGTAAAACATTGATTTTCTAAACCAAAATAGGTATGCCAAACTATTAAATACAAAACAGTTTATTTTCAGTTTATTTTCTTTACTAACCAGATTCAATAATGTGATTTTTGAAGATTTTTCAAATTTGGACAATGGAAAGTCAAATGACTATACATGTTATTTTCTGAACGGTCGTTTATCATTTGTAACATTGAGTAAAACTGATATCCCACCGAACATAAGAGTTTCAATAAAGTAGTAAACTATAAAAACAAAACGTCTACATTTTGGGCCACCCTGCTGCCCCTAGGGGTAAGAATAATTTGATAAGTGTTATATCAAAAAGTCTTATACTTTAAGGGCCTTTTAAAATTAGTTGTAACGTGACCTACGTTTACATTTGAACATTTTTCAAAACCTACCCTCACACTTCTCCTCTAAAATAGGCCTTTTTGGGCTAGTAACAGGGTTGAAAATAATGTCCTCGAATTCTTTGGGGTCAAAAATGTAGGGTTACATTTGGAATAAATATTACATTTCAATTATTTTATTACGTGGTGGCTCAGTGGCTAAGGCTTAGGATTGTGGAGGGCAAGGTCCAAGGTTCGAATCCCCACTGAGCTAACGGTCGGTACTTTACTCGTTGAATAAAGTTCACACACAAGCTGCAAACCCATGTGAACTGGCGAGTGAAGTTTAGGCTATATATAAAAAGTTCGTTTGGTCGGTACAGTTAGTGGCCCAGTGGTCTGGAACACCCTGTATATAATTCCATTGCCTGAACGTTTATAGTCATATTGATCTTTTACATGATATAATAAATGTCTAAAAATATCCAACAAAGACCGTCAGTGTCTGCCTAAAGTTAGACCGATCACATTTTTATACAACCTCTTATAGTTTCACACCGAAATTCACGTAAATATGTTATTATTAGTTTAAACCTTTTGCGAGGTAGGCATTAAAAATAATAATAATAAATCTTTCTTTACCAAATCATACAATATACAAACCGAGATATAAATTTGTTAATATATATATATATATATACAGTATATATATACACACACACAGAGTGAGTTTTATGTCCTGGCACACCTGGATATAATTTAAACGGCCCGAGATATATATGTGAAACCTTAACCCTACCTATTATAACATATTTTCTTAATTTTTCAAGTTGTTGAAAATTTTGCCCCCCTTTTCTAAAGGGGGGTAAAGGGGGGCAACTAAACATTTTCAAATACAAACCCCTATCATGTGACCCCTCATTTTACAGGGAATAAAAAATGAAATCCAATAATGCAAACTAGAGGTCTCTACGTTTATTTTAACAGATTTTATGACAAATTTATAATAATAAAATCAGTAACTGTCTTGCTGTTTATCGTAACATGAGTCAACATGCTTTGGAATTTCCCTTGTTCTTATCTTACCGGTTGCAACAATCTACTGTTGACTTTCTCTTTACTACTCACTTGCATTTCATCAGCTGATTGGTTAAGTTGCTATAAACAACATAAGTTTAAGGTTATTTTTCTGACAAATAGTGTTACTCATTTTATTTCTACATGGAGAATTCTGAGTTTGAAAGAATTACTGTGTTAATGATGAGTGGTTATGGAGAACGTATGAGATCATACGCTGAAGTAGCAGAATTATTCAATGAGGAATTTCCTAACCGGAACAGTCCCATAACTAGATTTACGGTGGCAAGAATTGTTCAACGGTTTAATGATACTCATTCTGTAAAGGATAGACCCAAGCCAGGAAGGGCTCCTGTAATTGACGAGGAGAAATCATTAGATGTTGTGCAGTCCTTTGTTGAAGATCCCCACATATCTACGAGAAGAGCTGCTTTGGAGTACGACATTAGCCAATCTTCGGTAAGAAAAATTCTTAAATGTAATAAATTCAAACCTTTTAAAGTCAAACTAGTGCAAGAGCTTAGTGAAGATGACTATGACCGTAGGGTTGAATTTTGTGATATAATGATGGGCAAACTAGACGCTGAACCTGAGTTACTGAACAGAATCCTTTTTAGTGACGAAGCAACTTTCATGACTAACGGGCCGTCAATCGGCATAATTGTCGTTACTGGCAGATAACAATCCACACTGGTATGTAGAGACCCATACACAACGCCCTTCAAAAGTTAATGTTTGGGCTGGAATAGTTGATCACCGCTTAGTCGGTCCATTTATAATTGATGGACATTTAAATTCTGTGAAGAATTTATAGATATGCTTGAAAACCAGATTGTGCCTGCACTCCAAAATATGTTTGGACAAGAAGCTGATAACATTTGGTTACAACAAGATGGAGCACCACCACACTATGGTCTTGAAGTACGACAATATCTAAATAATGTCTTCCCAAGAAGGTGGATAGGCCGAAGGGGCGCTGTGGAATGGCCAGCAAGGTCTCCTGACCTTAACCCACTTGATTACTTTTTTTGGGGCTACATGAAATATCTGGTGTACAAAACAAGGCCAATTGACGTCCATGACTTAACGCAAAGAATTTTGAACTTATCTCAAACAATTCCTAGAGATAATTTCTTGAATGCTGTCACAAGTTTTTACACACGTCTAGTACACTGTCAAACAGCCGAGGGTGAACAGTTTGAACACCTGCTACATTAAAACAGGTAACTGTTTTTAGAATTTGCGTTAGTGTTGACTCATGTTACGATAAACAGCAAGACAGTTACTGATTTTATTATTATAAATTTGTCATAAAATCTGTTAAAATAAACGTATAGACCTCTAGTTTCCATTATTGGATTTCTTTTTTTATTCCCTTTAAAATGAGGGGTCACATGATAGGGGTTTGTATTTGAAAATGTTTAGTTGCCCCCCTTTACCCCCCTTTAGAAAAGGGGGGCAAAATTTTCAACAACTTGAAAAATTAAGAAAATATGTTATAACAGGTAGGGTCAAGGTTTCACATAGATATCTCGGGTCGTTTAAATTATATCCAGGTGTGCCAGGACATAAAACTCACTCTGTATATATATATATATATATATATATATATATATATATATATATAAAATGATTTACTAAATACATTTACTGTCTACAATTTTACTTAACGCTAACATAAAAATATTCAGGATAAAATGTAGATATTAAAGTACAATACAGTTTGGCAAATAATCGATGCCTCTAGGCATAGCCCGGTCGGGTTACCATAATTAATTCTCCAAAAGGAAAAAAAGAAGAAAAACCACTGTCAAATCAAAATCAATACAAACTTGGCAATAAATTAAATAAATATATATGCTACTGTAGCCTATTCTAAAACAATATAGGTGGATTCTCATAAAATAGTACAACGTGTTCATCTATTACCTATATAAACATACACAAGCAGTCATTGTACATACAAATATTTTTCATACCCAACAAAACACATGCCATATAATCTACATTTGATATAAGATTAATATAAAAACCAACAATATAACCTGTATGATATGTGCATAGGTCTATGCATGTATCGTTGTAATGCAAAATGAATGAATAAATACATAATCACTACCGTACTTTTACTTTCTTGTTCGACGGCCAATGAGCAGTGTGTATTCCTTTTACGTATACTTTTGAAGATAGTTTCACAATCTTTGTGATTAAATTTCATTGTAAGTGAATCAAAATGAATATTTTTCATAACCCGAATGAATTCACATTAAGGGGATTCCCTACTGAAAATGACAAAAATTTCATTAATTACAAAAATTTTTTTTTACATATTATTGTTCTATGGTATGTCCTCTTCCAGAAAAACCATACATAACAAGGTATAAGTGGTTTTATATATGAGAAAATAATTATATTATTAGGCGTAATTTGGTCAAAATGCCCTAAAGTGACCTACGCAACGAGGCAAAGACTTGAGATATGTGTAAGTGAAGCTATTTGCCAGTACAATACTGGTGTAAACAAATCAGTAAGCAGCTTTCAGATCTCAAGTGGAGTAAGTCCTGGCTGTTCAACATTGAAAGTAGCCAAAAGATTCGACAGAAAGCGACTTCGGCTTGCAAAAGTCCGTAAACATTTAAAGTTTTTGGAGTATAGAAAAAAACTCAGACAGGCTCAAATGATGGAGGAAGAAAGAAAAAAGCAGAAAGAAGGACTAACTTATGGTGCTGGAAGATTTTAGGACATTTATTTCTTTGTTGTACAGTAGGCTAGTGATTTTTTCTCAGTTTTTCAATATAATCAAATACTTTTTGCGTGTGTTGTATTTATGTTATCAATAATTATTGTGGACCATTATGCATCAAAATCCAGCTACAGCTGCCTAATATTTTGTTGGTAAGTCCTGTTTTATATAATGATATAAATAAGTTATGGTTTAGGCTTATTACTTTAGTTACATTAAATGAAACTAGTATCCATAGCAACAAAAACATGCTTACTTTCAATGTGCGATTCCCGCAAGTTTGGGTTTTCCATGTTTTTCATCACTAAAATTGATATATCTCATAAAGTACTTGTAGTAAAAGGTTGACATTTTTACCCAATATTCCTTATTAGTATATCTAAAAAGTTAGGTAAAATTATGCCTGTAACACAACTAGAAATTGAATAAAAAAATTTCTTTTCAATAAACAATATTAAAAAAAAAAAAAATTATTTTTTCCTTATAACTTTTTTTATAAATAGATACAAATCTAATTTTACCTAACTTTTTAGAAGACTAAAAACCCTACAAAATGACACTTGGATCATGAAGTTCTAGCCAATAGAACCTGAGATATATCAATTTTTATATAACCGTTATTTTTAGGTATGTTATACCTAAAAAATACCTAAAACTGAAAATTGAAAATTTTGACCACAAAAGTTTCTTTTTGTAACAAGTACAAACTAGAAAAACCTTATTCAGAACCAAAAAGAAAAATATTAACAAATTTAGCATTTTCAGTAGGGAATCCCCTTAAAAAACGTATACCATTGATTAGTTAATTAATTTGTGAAGCGTTTTTAAGGTCCTATTTATATAACTACCATTTATACATTCGATATTATTAAGAACATTTTTATACTATATTTTAGTTGTTAAAAATAAAAATTATAAAGGTTTTATTTTGTAGTTTTCATTTACAACTCAATTACTCTTATAAAGAAAATATTTTCATTTGTGAGCGGTTGTTGTACTATATGAATAATTACAAATAATGCACATTTTATTGACAGTTAATAATAATTTAAACTTAATTTATATTTTTTAACTTGTTAGAGGATCACATATCTAATATAATATTAACATAAGAAAAATGTAAACAATTGTTTTCTAAATCATGACACTTGAATGCAAATATAGTAAATGAGTGAAAAAAATACTATGAATAAAATACGTCACACAATTTTCAATTTACATAGTTAAATTCAAGTCACCAATTGTATGAAATACAACGTATTTTTGGTTAGGAATTTTTTACATATCAATTTTATTAAGAATGTATCATTTGTATGAATAGCAATAAACATAATATGAGGATGATAATTTTCTTTTTAGTTACTCTAGAAATGGTTAAATAATACAGTATATTCATCAAGCGTGATTATAACTATTTGAAATGATTTTGTAATGTTACATATATTTATAATGGTAATTAAATACTTTATTAGTCTTGGTCAACTTGTTGCATGTTGAAGTAATTGTAAAGGTATATCATAGTTTAAGCTTTAACTTAGTAGTTACGGTTAATTTAAACTATGGAAATTATTGTATAAGAATTTAAAGTTCTTTTTAATCGAAAAGTTCATTTAATATGAGTTGCAATTTAGCTAAATAATGCACTTATGTTCTTCTTTGAAAAATATTTTTTTTTTGAATCCAAGACATTTGTCAATTTCTTTGTATTCAATGCAAAACAAATTTAAAGAAGTTGAATCATTGAATATGAAACATTTACGTCTAATCGCATTCCGGAAACGTCCTAGAGACTACTTTTTAACGATAGAAACTAATTAAAGGATTTTTTGTGCCTTAAACTTTGGAGATTGAAAAGGGTTTAATTGTGATCCTTCTGGGACTGTTGGAATTAAACAGGTTGTGGTTGCAGGTCTGTGTAAGAAAAGAGCATAATTAATTCCTACAGTACCTTGAGAATCAAGAATCATCCTTTAAACTCATATTTAAAACAAAATAAAAACTAAACGTGTACACATTCCTGGATAGACTTCCACGGTTAACACCATTTTGTAGAAATTTTTGGTCTTTGGGAGATGACCGTGTCAATAAATTTCTTGCATTTATACACCGGACTACCCGACGTTTCGGCCTGGATACAGAGTTCCATCATCAGGGTGAAACTTTGCGCGGAACTTATTGACACGGTCATCTTCCGAAGACCAAAAATTCGTACTAAATAAATGTTCCATATTTTCCCTCAACGACCTGTTTCTATAAGGTACAAATTGGCCGCCCCTCACAAGTAGTTGCTTATGGTATACTTTGTACTATCACAACACTGGAGATAATGTTAGTGATAAGAAATAGCATCGGACTTGTCAAATATACTTAAGTCATAAGGAAAGTATATTTCTTAAAACTTGTGTTGAAGTAATTCAGATACTACTGTAGTATCTAGTACATCTAAGAACACTTTGCTTTCACAGATTGTAAAACTACAGACGATTTAGGTTAAAACCATTTGTTAAGTGAAAATAAAGAAGAGAAAAGCTAATATCTCATTCGTTAAAAGCCAGTATCTGTTATTCAGCTAGCAAGATCTGGAGGTGGATATACAGTGCAGAGACCAATAAATACTGGTCCGGAGACATGGCAGTGGTTTTAGCTAACAAAGCTGGAGTGCCGAGCATTCCACCTGCTTAGTTAGTGTACACTCGCTGAGGGTTGGAATGTCTTCATTAATTACACCTCAGACCGCACTGCACAGAGGGTTGAGGCTTCATCACTGGTGGTTATGCCACAGACCAGGTCTTTGTCTTTACTCCTTCTGTTATCCCACGTCCTCACACCTTACATGACAAAGTTATAATGGTTGTGCCAAGGAGACATTAAAGTGGCTGTTAAGAAATCTAATCATGGTGAATGGGAACTTTACACATGTCTCTTGACTGCCCTCCTATCCACTCCTTACAAACGTCTCGTTTCTTGACTGTCCTCCTATCCACTCCTTACAAATGTTTCTTGGCAGTACTCCTATCCACTCATTTTACATGCCTATTGACGGCTCTCCTATACACACCGTTTACACACGTCTGTTGACTGCCCTCGTATCCATACCTTACAGATGTTTCTTCACAGTACTCCTATCCACTTCTTACACGTCTCTCGACGGCCTTCAATTGACCCCTCACACCAGTACCACCCTCGTATTGTTAATTGAACGTGAAATATTCAGAATTGTTATTAGTTATATTTCATTTACAATCGGTGGAAAATGTTTATTTGAGAAAAATTAAATATAAATATTTGATAAATAATACTAAACAAATATAAGTTTTCAGCTTTATGCCATTATTAAATAAAATAAGAGAGATGTTTAAATGCGGGAGTCGGTACCGTAGGCATGTTTCATATTGCAAACATTTCGGGCAGTAAAACCGCGGAATGAATGATGGCGTGTGATGAAAGTGACATACGAGTCTTTGTATTTTTAACACGTTTTGGTTGCAACCCTCATAAAACCGCGATACGTCATGGCGGCTGAGCACTAAGTGCTTGCGGTGACAGCCGCCGCGCACTGCCTTTACAATATTTATCATAAATCATACGCTTTCAATATTGAATGTAATGTTACACGAACTTAAACATTAAATTTTAGGAGGATCAAAGAGATGTCTAAGTAAATGTATATAGCGTTATAAAATTTGAAGTGTGTGTCGTTAAAAATATTATTCAATGATAATTATTAGGCTGGTTGTACAGTTTATGTGGAATAGAAATTACACATCCTTTATAACAATAGTTTCAGATAGTTAATTGATTTGTAACGAAGCATACATTTTTTATAAATGCTTAACCCTAGTTCGTGTTTTAATTTATGCTCATATTTTGATTGTATAACTTTTAAACTTAATGTGAACTTTTGTTAAATTCATGTTCTAACACGAATAGAATGTAATAGTATTATATTCATTTAGCTAGAATATGACATTTCATACAAATATATTGACATGTTAATAATAATAGTAACTTTACAAATTGAAAGAGCCAATCTGACACTGTTATAAAGACTTAGTGTTTTGTCGTAAAATCATAGAACTAATAATTTGATGGTTTAACAAAAATGTATAAATATTAGTTTTACATTTACAATAATGTAATTATCTTGAATTAAATAAATTTAAAATCATTGAATTTACTTACGCATATGAAAGGAAGTTATTTTAACTATATACTTCATAAGGATTACAACGTGGACAAAAAATTATTTTGGCGACCTAGAAATTGATAAAATTTTTTCACGAAATGTTTAAATTTTGAAATTTATGAAACTTATAGAAAACATCTCTGTCAACCAACCACTAATTAAAATATGAATACGACTCAGTTGCATGGTTTTTTTATAAATAAAAGTGTAAAGTTGATGGACAGTAAAAACGAGTTAAAATGTTGGTACAGTTCTTGTTCCAACTAAGATAAAAGTTATTAAAACTTAAGATAAAATTTAAAAATGAATATCTCATAAGGTGCAATTAAACGACGACAAACGTTGAGATTTGATTTTGCGTAGATCTCTTAGTTTCCTAGTAAACCACCTTCAATCTCGGGTATACATAAATTCTGCGCCGACATTAGGATCTATTTTCTTTAATACCAAAGAAAACCAAGAAGGTTGTTTTGTTTCAATTTAAAACCAATTCATTCGCAGACAGCCATTTTTGAACACAATTTTAATTCACTCTATAAACTGGAGAGCCTGACTGCGATCCAATTGCCTATTGATAAATGAGGTGTCATCAGCATACAGGACCACCCCAGGCGAGACACTTGAAACAATGTCATTTGTCATGATGCAAATCTTGCACAAAAATCAAACCACAGACTTGTGTTAAAATATCAAAAACTAAAACTGTTAGCTATGTGATAAAGTTATCACTATTTAAATGTATAAGGGCCGTCTTTTCTTAAACAAATTCAACCCAATTAATTATCTAATAAAAAATTTTTAATAAGCTGAAAAATATAAGGGCTGTTTTTTATGCCCTATTTCTTCACATTATTTGTTTACATATCTTTTTGGAGGGTCAGTATTTAAAATATATTTTACTTTTATTAGTTTGATATTTTAGTCTAATGACTGATTCACAACATTTGAAATGGAGATATGCATAATCTCATACTATCTGTGTTCATGTAGTTAAGTAAATGTACATCGAAATAAATTAAATATCATGCAGTAATATTAGTTTTTTTTCTAGGTGTGTGGTTGTTCAGCTTACAAGTGGATTTTAACTTTGTAAGTAGCATTCTCTCTGTTACCTCTGACCTACTGTATAGAACAACTTCGTATAGTAGACGCTAGAGTAGACACTAAACTAATTCTTTTAAAACAATAAATGTAAGCCCTCGAGATATTGGCTAACGTAAAATTATGAACTTTATGTTCGTGCATTTATCATCTCTCAACTGATCAAAAGAGCATTGGCTAGTTACAGAATCACTAATCGCAATAGCCGCATTGTAAGGCTCATCGTTGTTATTGGATCACTGGAGCACTGCTTGCAGGAAGCTCACATACTGTCTACCCGAGTTTGAAGGTCGAATCACACCGTTGTTTTCCTCGTTTTGAAATTGTAAAGTTTTTAATATTGATTTTTACATTTTATTATAGGTTTTAATAATATTAACTGTAATTGGAACAAAAAAGGACCGAAATTTAACTGCATCTTATTACTGATTTAACCATTTAACCATTTTATTACTGAAAAAAAACATCCGTCAATGTATTGCATTTATATTTCAATATATTATTAACGGTAATGTTTTATATAAGTTTTATACAGGGTTGAGCCAAAGTCTGGAATGTATTTATTAATTTTTAAAACTATTAAAAGAAATGTAATGAAACTTTGTAGTTACGTACTTTTACATATACCAAACATTTAGGCATATTTCACAGGTTTTTTGCATATCCAAGGAATGGCTCAATAACGAAGTCGTAAAAAATAAAATAAAAGCTTACTCGAGTTATACCTCATTTTAAAGGTCTTTGTTTCTAAAAAACAAGAGTGCAAACCGGAGGTCAAAAGGATGTCCCAGTCAGAAAATATAGCCTCTTAAAGGATTGAATATCATATCGTCATTGAAGCAACTAATATCGCCTTGTCATTGAAGCAACTAAAACTGCTTAAGAACAAGGCAAATACAGTTATTATCTATTGCTGTGTAGAGCTATAATTTATCTGACTGAATATGAGAATTTAATTTTCATAAAAAATAATAACAAATTTTTATAATAATATTCTTAAACATTTTTTAGAGTAAACATACCGGTTTAAATAATTTTTCTTATTTTTGTTAAATAACATAGTTATTTTTATAATTCAATCGTTCGTTACGATTGTTAACAATCAACAACAATTTGTCAATTTCAGACCAGTAGCAGTGTTGTCGGTACCAGCCAAGATTTTTGAAGTAGCAGTCCATAAATATTTATTCAGCCATATGCAAAAATATTTTTCTCCGATTCAGCACGGTTTTTTACCTGGTCGGTCTGTATCAACAAATCTGTTAAATTTCACAACATATGTCTCCTCAGGACTGGACTTGTGTACTTAGACGGATGCGATATTTCTCGACCTGGCCAAGGCAATCGATAAGGTTGATGATCATCAGATACTTTAAAAAAAGTTACATTTTCATGGACTGTCAAGAAAACTATTGCATTTATTCACCTCATATTTAGTAGATAGAAAGCAATATGTATTTTTTTAAGGGGCACTCCTCCGCTGTGTTTAATGTACAATCTGGTGTCCCTCAAGGCTCTAACCAAGGCCCAACTTTGTTCATGATTCTAATTAATAATTTAGTTAAGTATATACAGTCAGAAAAAGATCTCCTTTTTGCTGACGATTTGAAAATATTCTTGCACATATCTAGTATATATGATGCACATAAGTTACAGGAAGATTTAAACAACGTATTTAAATGGAGCCTTGACAATAAAATGCATTTCAATACTTCTAAATGTTTCATGGTTTCCTTTTGTAGGTCAGAATATGCTGATTACAATTATTTTATAAATGGGGCAAGTATTTCAAGAGTTAATCAAATAAAGGATCTGGGGGTATTTTTAGACTCAAAATTGTCTTTCAGTTTACATATAGAAAAATGTGTGTCTTCTGCAAATAAGATCTTGGGATTTATTTTTAGACAGGGAGCAAATTTTAAAAATTAAAAAACTTTGGTAACATTGTATAAGTCCTTGGTTAGGTCGAGATTGGAGAGTTCAGTACTTATATGGAACCCAATCCATATAACTTATAAAGAAAGTTTGAAGAAAATACAAAAAAGACTTTTACGCTATTTATTTTTTAAGAAATTTAATATTTATACCTTTTTATTTCCATATGATGAGTTATTGCGTCTGTTTGGGTTTGAGAGTCTCAGACTGAGGAGACGGGTACTAGAACTCATGTTCTTGTATAAATTGGTCCGGAGAAAAATAGACGATGCAGCAAGTCGGGGTGCTGTTTGTTTCAGAGTACAACATTTTAACAGTAGAAATAAATTAATTTTTAATATACCTTATTGCCGAACAGTCATGCATTCCTCCTCGCCGCTGTTGCGGATGATGAGATCATATAACTCAATAATGGGCAATAGTATCGATATTTTCAATGATACTATCACAAGTTATAAGAAAAACTGCATGAATTATTTATTGTGATTCTGCAATAATTGAATTATTTATTGTATTTGCTTTTTATCTATTCTTTTATTTATATTATTAATTTTATTGTGATTTTGTTATATTTAAATTATTGTTGTATTTGCTTTATATCTATTCGTTGTTTATATTATTAATGTTATTGTTATTATGGTATAATTGAATTATTTTTTGTATTGGCTTTTTATCTATTCAATTTGTCTATATTGTTATTTTAGATGCATATATTTTTTGTTTGAGGCATGAATTTGTTAACAAGTAGCTTAGTTTAATCTCCTGAATTAACTTATTTGATTGTTGTGTTTGCTGTTACTTTATTTATTTCATAGTGTTAATTTTATTTATAGTTTATGGTTTTTGTATTTTTCATGAAGACCCACAATGAACACTTTATTTAGTAGTACTGCTTTCATTGTAATTGGGTTCACCCTGTAATGAAGCAAGTAAATAAAATAAAATAAAATAAACAGGGACCTCAAACTGTTAAATTAATAGCCTTATATTTATTTAACAGTTAATAATATTTAATTACGGAAGAGTTAATAATATGACATTAAATTCTTTGAATCACTGTATTTTCTGACTGGGTCATGCTTTTGACTTCAGGTTTGCACTCTTGTATTGTACAAATAAATACCTTTAAAATGAGGCACAACTCGAGGTAGACTTACATTTCAAATTTTAAGACTTCCCTCATGGGCCATTTCCTGGCTATACGAACAACAAGTAAAATATATCTAAATGTTTAGTATAGGAACATGTACATAACTACAAAGTTTAATTACATTTCTTTCAATAGTTTTAAAATTAATAAATATATTCCAGACTTTTGCCCAACCCTGACATTAAATTCTTTAAGTGGCTGTGTTTTCTGACTGGGCCATCCTTTTGACTTCAGGTTTGCACTTTTGCATTATATAAACAAACCCCTTTAAAATGAGGTATAGGCCTAAGTCAAGGTAGGCTTACATTTAAAATTTCTAAGACTTCCTGCATGGGCCATCCCTTGCATACACGAAAAACTAGTAAAGTATGTCTAAATGTTTAGTATAGGGACATGTACATAACTGCAACGTTTCATTACATTTCTTTCAATAGTTTTGAAATTAATAAATATATTCCAGACTTTGCCCCAACCCTGTATATTTAAAAATTTTAAATTTCCAATAAAAACAGTTCTTATTAATTTCCTGAGACATCCTTTACTTGGCTTTGGTAATCGTAAAATAATTACTTGGTTACGTTGTAATCCTTACGAAATGTGCAGTTACAATACATTACTTTTATATGTGTAAGTTGATGCATTTGCCTTAAGTCAATTTAAATTGATCAACACTGTATAATTTTATGTCTACTAACATATCTCTCAACTTTATCTAAGAACAATTATTTCATACATTTTTAAAAATAAAGAAAACTTATTTAACGAAATAACACATCCGTACTCAACGAGAGCCGCGTTAAATATTGGTTTCCATCCACCTAGATTGTTCAAAACTATTACGTCAACCTCATCACATTACATTGTCAACACTGTTTATTCCAAACTACCTCCGCATTTAAAAAATCCACACCCTTGCAGTTATAATACGTATAAAAAATTTATTAATCATTGGTTGTTAGAACTGGGAAGAGATCATGTTAATTCATTTTTTTATTCACAGTACAGATAATAGATCGCCCTGTTGCGTGGAGCTGATTAATGTATGTACCCTTTTTTTTCTTTTTTTTTCTCTTGTCGTAAGTGTGAGTGAGTAGAGTGTACGTGCGTATGTAGGGCTTGGATGAGTGTGTGTATATTGTAGTGAATGCGAGTGTGTAAGGAGTGTGAGGAGGGTATGTTTGCTTACCCAAATCTCTGTGAGATGGATTTAGTTTTTTTCTTTCACAGTCAAACATGAGATTCCTCTAACTTATAAACATATGTATAATGTTGACTCTTAACTATGTATTTTATTATATAAATATTATTATTGTTTAAATAGATACTTATAAATTGAATATCCTTTTCAAATTATTATAATTTAATTACGAATTTATTAGCTGATATAGAGCTCATTCCCCACCCACAGGCTGTATAGCCCATGTGGGGAATTTTTCAAGTTATTTTTTTTTCATATGTATTCTGTATTGTATTAGTAATTTTTACTGAAATAAACGGATTTTTCATTTTCATTTCATTTTCATTTCATTTCATTTCATTTCATTTCATTTCATTTCATTTCATTTTCATTTCATTTCATTTCATATTTTTTGGATTTTAAACTGTTATTTTGTAGAAAAGTTTATGTGTAAGTGGTTGCGGTCTATTATATATTCCAGCGTATATTTTTAGAACATTTAGAAAGTTTTCGTTATTTCCTTTTTTAGAAAAATCGCTTACGATGGTTTTGCTGTCGTGTCCCCCAACACGGAGCCTTAGATATCAGCCAATGAGCAGGTGCTGAGAACCGCCTACAATCTATTCAGCCTCCAAGTTGATAATATACAACTCTGCCGCATTAAACTACGAAAGTGTAAGGTGTACTGTCACATCGAATAGTTATAAAAAACGTATTCTTCCGTCCTTAATTTTATGAAAGGTATGACTTCAAATTGAGACTTCAATGATATTTTGAAGCAATGATTATCTGCTTTCGTCTATTTCAATCTAGCAGGAAAAATGAACAACGAACTGTGTGTCGTGTGTGTTGAGTTCCCAAAGGACTGAGTCAGTCGAGCAAATATTCAGTCAGTTATGCTGCCTGCATCCATTATCTCTAATATCAAATAGACTCCTTCAGTTCTGTTTTATTATTGTTATTAGTGGAAAACGTCTTGGCCCACTTAGTGATTCTGTTAAAAAAGGTGACGATTAAAATCATGGTTATTTAAAATATAGAAAGAAATAATGTACATTTTTGTATGTCAAATATTCCGTAGCATGTCTGAACTGGCACCTATACGTTGAAACGTATTTTTTTACCCACACAATTTGTAGAGATTTTGCTATAGTTTGTGTTTTTGAGTTTATTGTTACAATTTCAGTTTCTTCACAAGTTCCCTAAAAATTTGCAAATTTAAAACTATTTATAATTAGCCAAATAGTAATAGTGAGGAACTGGTATATATTAAATTCGCAATAAAATTAATAAGTAGTAAAGGATCTGGTGCAAAGGAGGTTCGTATGTTAGTTAATTGTTAACAATTTAAATGGTGAGCATGTGATTTGAATTTAAAATTGATTTTGATTGCGTAACACGTTTGAAGAACTGCAATATGTAATTTTATTCAATAAATTCCACAAGTATGCATCGCTGTAGTGGTATAAAAGTAATTCAATATGGAATCCTTGCAGTTTAGATGTTTTTTTAACATTGATATCGTTTACTAAATCTTACAAAAATTTCTTTCTGTGTGATGTTGGCTTAGCTGTTTATTAAATTAACGACACATTATCTGGAAACTCATAGCATTAGGCCTCATAAAATATCTTGTTAAATATATTTAAAATGTGTTGAAGTAGTAATTTATTCACTGAAAGTCATACCTGGTAGGTAAACTTAGTTGGTAGAAAATGTTACAATAATAAATGACTGCTCAGTTTGGTAGTAATAAATCAGACCCTAAGTGGCGCCGTGTACATGCTGTCATTACGAAACTCTTAATTAACAGATTGAAAACCCAAATGTATGTTACTGCTATTTCATATATTTAACGGGTTTACAGTAGCCTAAGTATGTTGGAGCGTCACTATTTTAATATTTTTAAGTTTATATGGATTGAAATGTGAATGTGAACATTGATAGAAGCATAACTGACTCTACCCCCAGCATTAACAATATAATGCATTCGTATCACAAATTTGTAAAAGAGTTAACAGTTTTACTTTTTAACCCCCCCCCCCCAGTCTATTCAGTACCTACCTTACCCACCCCCTCAGCCTCTACTCGATAACTATCTTACCTACCTCCTCAGTCTCTACTAAGTATCTACCTCACCCATCCCCTTAATATCTACTCAGTACCTACCTTACCTACCCCTCAGTCTTTACTCGATAGCTAACTTACCCACCATTCAATAACTACCTCACCTACTCTCTCATACTCTACTCAGTATCTGCCTATCCCACCCCCTCAGTCTACTCGGTATCTACCTTATCCACCCCCTCAGTCTTTACTCAGTAACTACCTCACCCACCCCTCCGTTTCTACTTAGTAACTACCTTATCCACACCCTCAGTCTACTCAGTATCTAACTCACTCACCCCTCAGTATATACTCAGTAACTACCTTACCCACCCCCTTCGTTTCTATTCAGTAACTAATTCACCCACCCCCTCAGTATATTCACAGTAATGACCTTACACGCCCTTCAGTCTTCTCAGTAACTCGGTCTCTACTCAGCCATCTCTCGGTCTCTACTCAGTAACTACCTCAACCACTCCTCAGTCTCTACTCAGTATCTACCTCACCCACCCCTTCGGTATCTACTCAGTAACTTCCTCACCCACCCTCACAGTCTACTCAGTAACTACATTACCCACCCCCTCATTCTCGACTCAATAACAACTTTACTTAAAATGTTTAGTAAACTTCCCTTGTTGTGTGTGTTTTAAAACTGATCTCAACTGAATTTTAAATATATATATATTTAATTATATTATATATATATATATATTTAATATATTTTATATATATATATATATATTTTAGCTATATACGTGACACTATATACGTGAAACTTTAGTCATAGGCCTATATCAAATCTAGAGGGCCAATGCAATATTTTGAGCTTTTGGAAAATATATATATTTAGGACTCTGCCCTTAACTTTTGAATCGTAATATTTTTGTGCTGTTTTATGCATGTTGGAACATCAAGTCAGCTTAATTTTTACCTGTTAATAATACAATAATTAGATCAATTTATCCGTAAAAATATATCTTAAAAAGCCTCTATTTATGTGTTTTAAAAAGTAAAAAGTGTTTTAAATAGTTTCTAAAGCATATTCTTTGGCAATTATTAAATTATCAAATTATCTCTATACATATTCTAAGAAATAAGAAGAAAATATTGAATATAACCGTTATCTAGTTTTATCCCACTGTTCATGTAACACCTTTTGTAATATGTACGTTTATTTGCAAATATTTTATTAGTTTTTAGTGCAACAATAAAGTAGTTTATTTAATATTTGCATATTTAATTTATTATATACACTGTAGATTACTTCTTCAACAAGATAGCTACTTATTGTTTTTTTGGGGTCAGCTAGCTTCTTTGTTGATTGAGTTTTCTATCTAAGAACTAGCTCCACCAACCTAGTCACTGGAAACCTTTACGTCAGTTGTAAGCTTAAACACTGTCATAAACTTATTTTGTTAGAATCCCCAGAATTAATTAGTCAATTTATTAAACGTTCAGTTTAAGATAATAGTTAGTAGTCCTTTGATGAAAATATATGGACATTTAAAGAACAATAAGTCATTTTATTTTTTTTTTTTTTTTTTACATTTATATATTTTTGTACTTTGGAAAAATGAAAACTTGACAGAATTGAAGACGTGAAATTAATTTTCGTAATTTAATAAAAATTGATAACTTATTGTTTTAGTACCTGAGTCGTCAGGGGTGAAGAAATGTTTTCAACACCTGCATAAGGCCTGGAGTTACCAGCTACCCTGAAGGTTTTACTGTGCGCACATTGGTTACATCATACATGTGGTTATAATAACGGAGAGTTATTTATTCTGCATACAAAAAGTTTGCGCCCTTTCCGTTTTTTTTTTTTTTTTTTTTTATTAAATATTATAAATGTTACATATTATTTTAAGTTTATTATTTCGTTCTCAACTAATATTTTGGAAAAGAATGATTCTCGTTGTGAGTAAATATCTTTGTTACTCTTGTTGTACTTCCTGAGAGTGTCATACATGTAAGTGAATGTTAGAATCTGCAATAGATCCTCTTCTTGTTTTAGTCTGTTTCATTCAGCAAGTTTGTTAGCTATAGCCCCTAAACAACTACCTCTATACACAATCGGAATCTCGAATGTATGTGACTGTCTAACATAACGATCACATGTAAATATTACTTGTCGGCTTGTTAGAACATGACTAAATACTTGGCCAAATCATTTGATAAGTCAAAGATACTTTTTATTTCTGTCCAGACACTTGTATATGTGGAATAAATTGGCCCTAAGTAAGCGGCGGAATCATATAAAAAACACGGAGAAAGCTGAAAGTACACCAACAGAGCTTTTCACATTAGGAGAGGTGAAATCGATGAAGGCTTTTAAGGTTTTTTTCTTTTTCCCAATTCCATTACCATTAAGAAAATTAAGGTCCAGCCACCACTTGAGAGCGGTAACACTGGTAAGATTCAAAACTTGATCGTTTAAATCAAACAAACGAATTATCATTACACTTGTAATTTATGTATTTATATCTCAATTGTTTAAATTGGCAAACAACACTTAATAATTATTGCTCTTGTGAGGTTAAACACGTCATGGCCTGGCAACGTATACATAGGTACTGCCTTAAGGACTGTAACTATTTTTTTTGAGTTTTGAGAACTCGGGTTTACTTGATTGTTATAAAATCGTATTTGTAGTTGTTTTTCGATTGTTAAGTCATGTTTCTTACTATTTAATCAACCCTTAAACTATTCATTTGTTGAATTACTAAAAGGTTCTGATCAGAAGTCTTTATTTTATTTCTTTCTGTTGAGTTTGGCGGATCACTCAGGAAGCCAGACCAATTTGTTTCTTCCATCTTCGTGCTTACAATTCAGATTGGGCTTGGTGGGGACTTAATTGCCGGTTTTATGACTTTATTAGGTGATTTGTTGCATTTATTACTGTACTCTGATATTTATTCTACTACAATCTGAATTTTAGTCTTATGCAAGGCAACTTATGTCGAACTGAATTACCCTAAGGTGTCGCGGTATCTGACAGTAACGAATCTGAACAATTAGTGTTCCTGCATAGTTTTGAAGATTTGTGTATTTAAATTCCTTCCAGATCTGTAACAAGATATAATAAGTAAAAAATTCCTACGTCCTTAGGTTGTATACACACATCAAGTGTCGGAAGTACATAATGAAGAGCTGCTGTGTTTGTATCCATGACTCTGTCGGGCTAAATAGGATATTGTGGTTATACGTAATGAGCGTAATACTGTCTTCAGTCAACGTTTAGCAATGTTTATAATTATTGAATTCTCTTGAACAACGATAAAGAATGTGAAACACCGAAAAAAAGATACTTTATTAATAGTAGGTATTTCTTCGCTAGGAAAATAGTTGTCATATAATCCTATCTTGAGAAACTGCTCTTGCCTTACGTAAGTTGCTATTCATTTCGCCTCTTGGGTCTATGTGACTTGCCTGGAATGGAATGGAAACCTGAAAAAAAACATTGATCTTGTAGAGATATAATAGAAGAAGTGAACGTAATATAATAAATAATTAATATAATGTATTGAAATTATTGTATTATGGGTTACAAATGGAGATATCAGGTTAGTCTCTTCCATTTTTTAAATAAATAGTTCCAGAAAGAATATATTGAAAATATTTTAGTTAGTAGTTTAGAATATAGACTTCTAAGATCAATATTAAATAAAGAAATACATCAAATTGGTAAATGATACATAATATAAAGGGAGAAATACAAATAATAATTTATTGAGTGAAAATGGAATAAGCAATAAAAGTAGATAAATATAATAACTACTCATAAGTTATTATAGTAATTAACATTTCTTCTTTATTATTTTACGTCTCGTCTGAATTAAGTTTCTTTTTACGACTACACTATTTATTGTCATTGCTTTACGCATTCACTTTTCGTTTGTTGTTTGAGTTACACTAAAATGGAGAACTTGAAAAGTCCAGATACAGTAGGCATATTCTTACAATTGAGTAGGGTTACAGAGACGTCAAATGAATCATTATTATCTGGACTAGATAGTGATAAATGTAAAATCTTGCATTCATTGCTGTATGAGGAGTGCAATTTCCATTCTTTAGAAGTGAAAAATTAGGGCCAGGCAGTTTTGTTTACGATCTATTGTATTTTGAACTGGAAAGTAAATTCTCTTTAAGAACGCTAATGTTAAAAGAAAAGTGACAATAATAACATTTATGGCAACTATCAAACACCTGACAGCATGTGCTGGACAGCATTCAGCCCCAGAAACAAAAATGGCTGAATATTTTGGGAACTCGATTATTCTTTCAAAACACACTCGTTTTTGGCATTGGATTAAAAGTGACTCTCTAAATTGTGGAGGTAAATAAACTGTGGGTGTTATTGGGTGAGGCCTAACAAACCGTCCAGTGGCTCTGCTCTAATGCCACTTAAAGGTTGTAAGTACTATTCAAATTAGCATCTTCATTATTAGCCACAGATAAATGGTGCATTAAAATTACAACTTAGTACACCCAATGCAGTAATATATATGGTAAGACCAGAAACATAGGTAGCACCAATAGTATGGGGTACTGAAAAACCTTTTCAAGCTGGCAACAACGGGCATGCTGGCTATTGTTGTGCTCAACAATAGACTCCACGTTGTTGAGCGAAGAGCCGCTGAATAAGTCATAGTCAAGTGGCGGCACTTTTAACTCAGTTTACGCCGTGGGTGGCTTTAAAATGTCCAACTGTTGTGGGTAGCGGTACTCACTTCTGTAAATAATAAGGTGAACATCAGTACACTACACCTTTAGCTATGGGCGCTTTTTTTTACATATCCGTTAAAATGTTGTAAACCCACACAACTTCAAGTACGGATATTTGTTAAAACATGTCTTGTTTTATAATATTTTCTCAAACTCAATTATGTAGTTGTGAATTGTGTAACTTGAACAAAATTCTTACCGTTAAAAAAGTAAAATAGTTCAGTATTGCTATATTCTTAGTTATGAGAGTATAAAATAAAAAAAATAAAAAAAACGTGAAAAACAAAACAGTAGACCTATATATTAGCAGTCATAGCAAAAATAAAATTGAATACAACACGCAGCGTAGTAAATCGAATCTTTTTCAAGGTCCCTCTCCATACACAGTATTTACACTTTTCAGAATATTCATAAGTAATTTAAAACTCCGCGACTTCATATATATATTTTAAAGGTCATAGAAAATATTAATTTATTGTAGTAATTTTATGTTGGGATTAAAACCTTTGTTACTGCAAATAAATAAATAAATAAATTAAAAAAGTCCATTAAAAAGAGAATCACAATTGTTTGTTAGACAATAGTAAAATAATTATTTAAGGGCCGTAAATGTTTGATGGAATTTTGCTGCTTTAGTGCAGTCTTTTATTTTACGATTAATGAAACCTAAGATCAAGATGTAAATTTGGTGTAAAAACCGTGAAACCAAATGAGAGTAAAACCATATTACAGTTAATGAAAAAGAATATAATTTTATAAATGTGTTTTTTTCATGTCAGTTTTTCTTCCACATTTTCTGTGGAACAGTGTCTATAACATAGTTACTGAAATGCCAAAGTGAAAAAATAGCTAAGTAGCAAACATAAACAGATACAAAAATTTTTTATGTACAATACATAATAATATAGTTTTATATTGTAATATTCTGTATTATTATTCGTGATTTGCTGTAATAACCATTTACAGCAAATCATGAATTTGCGTGTTTTTAAATTCACAAATGAATAAAATTTGCCATTTTACATAGTTTGTTTGACCAATACCTGCAAAAAGGTTTAATAAAATAACAATTAAAAATACTTTGAAAAGTAGCAATCCATTTAAAAATTCACTGACGGCATTTTAAAAGTATCTTGTATGAAAATGATACGGAACTTAGTTTTGCTGTAAATGTATCTGTCTCCTTAGAAATATTATTTTTGTCATAAGAAACGTTATATATATATATATTAATGTAATAACTCGTACTAGATCATTGATTGAAATGTCGCCTTATTTTAGAAACCATTTCACGTTTAACGTAATCTCTGTTATCTAGTTGTAGTATTAGTTAAGGGGTGAGAATACTGTTCAAGCTCCAATCATCGCTACCGACATACGGCGTAAAATAAACTGTCTAGAGCCATCTTTTTGTAAAATAATAATGCTTTAGGTAATGGTCCAGACTTAGGTCGTATTTTATAACCGTTAACAATACCGAGGTGCCATCAGACTGGTCCTTGTAATGTGTTTAAGACTACTGTAGTTGCGCTGCTAAATCCACAGTAACAGTTCCATATTGATTGGACTACCACATCAAGTGGAAGGGAGCACTAGGCACAAGCCAATGGGACAACCACAATTCCAATCCCTCTGACGGAACGGCCAATGTATGCGTGACGAGGGATGTATTGAAACTTGATTACAGTAATGTAATCAACATAAATAATAAAATATTGTAATCATTACCAATTCACACTGTCATTAATGATTGTGACAAATGTAATTAACGTACGCCGTGTTGTTTTCTCTTACAGTAGATGACCTCTCAAATATTGTACTAACTAAAATAATTACAATAAACGTAAATCCTCGATCCGTTATCAATGTTCTTGTTTTTACATGTGTTGTTGAAGGTATAAGAGCTGGAGGTTTCAGCCCTCTATACATTTCTAGAATAGTCCAGAACATTCCAGATTATTCGAGAGCATCCCACAATATTCCAAAAGGCTCTCGGATGTTCTAGAACATTTGGAAACATCCTGAAACGTTTTGGAATGTCGTTTTTATTCAAAAACACTCTCAATGTTGTGGATGTTCTGGATTATTGTTGATCATTAAACTCCTCTTTCGTTACATACTAGTAGTGGTATATAAAGCAAGATCCTTCTTAGACTCGAACGTTGGCAATGGGAAGAACCGAAACAGAAGCATCGAATGGACCGATACTTCCATTTGTCAAACGAGGCAACTTAACCTGATCCTTAACTCGTACGAGTGATGACTCTGTGTGCTTCGTTTATGAATTACTTTAGTTACCAGTTCCCACAGAGGCCGTGACATGTAGATATATTGTATCACTGAAGCTGATGCTGTCTCCATTAATCCTTGATAATACTTTTTTAGTCCGTAATAACAATTTAATATTGATGATTCATGCGGTGTCGCGTCACTGGGTTGGCAGCTCGTTAAAGTTAACTAATCCCTTGTAAGCACGGATTGTTGTTAATTATTGTCTCTATTCTTAGTTTAGGGTTTGACTTATCTCTCAAACTACTACCTCACGGGTATTGTTAATACTTATCGTTGGAATGTCACTGTGCAGTCTTTTGTATTCGATACTAAATGTGATGCATTTCCTCCTATAATGGTAACACTATAACTGACCCCATGTCAGAGTATCAATGTCCATTTTGAACAGTTTTAAATGGATGAACAGTCATGATAATTGGTATTCGATATTGAGCTGTACGTAGTAGTGGTTTCTCAATAATTAATTACCCTTGAGACCATATGTCATCTAAGTTACTTTTTCATTACTTATTTACTGGTTACCTTTACCGGATTGTGTTGTAACGAGTCATTCAGCTGGTACTTATCAAGTTCGCCTTTGTTGATTACTTTTTTTTTAAGGAGAGGCCGATCTCCTCCTTAACCTTACTCTGCCCATTCCTCATAGACTATTGATCTGTGTGAGGAACTTAATCAGACAGAGAAGGGGGCGAACCAGTACAGTAAAAGGTGAATATTACTGATAAATCTTCCGGTCTAGACCGGATTCGAACCAGCGCTATCTCTAATCCAAGCTCAAAGTCCTGACGCCTTAGACCACTCGGCCACCGACTCGCCCATGAAGGAATTGCTATTACAATTTGATTGCAAATGAGAATTTTTGTTCATGATTTTTGGTTCAGTACCAGCTTAAGTGTATGATAGGATGGTTGGGTATTTACCACCGTACATGTATGAGAGGGTGGAGGAGTAAGTACTACCGTACGTTTATGGGAGGGTAGGTGGGTGAGTACCACTATGCGTGTATGTGTAAACGGGGTGAGCAACTACAGCGAGTTGATTTGAAACCCTTTTGAAATATATATTGGTCTGTGCCAATTATATGAAATATTTATGCACAGAACAATCAATTTTTTAACTTTATTTATGGTTAATGTTGTTAAAAAAGAACAAGGGCCTTGTCGTTTTTTTGCCTGAAAATATGTTACATAGTAGAAAAATAACTAAGAAATAAGAATATGAGTTTTCCCCTGGTCACGATACCACAAGCTTTTTTACAATCGAAACATTATTAAGAACGTTAGTGCTGTAAATGTGACGATTTCGGTAAAGTTACATTCTTTTAGGATAAGGCTAGGTTGAGTATTGATAGGTTAGTTTTCTTAGGTTATGTTAGATTACTTATGTTATGTTAGGGTTAGTTATCATTAATTGGTTTGTAGCAAATTTGGTAGTAACTCATCAAGGTTTACCTAACATGACATAACAAAACCTAACATTACTTAAACCTAACAATCTAAACAAACCTAATCAAATTAAACATTACATTAATAAACATACCCTATTCAAGCCTAACATAACCTTACCTATCAATACCCAACCTAGCCCTACCCTTACAAAACGTAACCTTACTGAACTCGGCTCATTTCTGGCTCTAACCTTCTTAATAATTCGCAGTTCGACTGCGAAAACCTTGTCATATTCGCAATCAGGACAACATTCCGCATAATTTTAGTACCCACGTCGCTATACTTAAGAAAAAAATAATAAAATAAATTAAATTAAAAAAATAATAATTAAATAAAATATTTTTCCGTTTTTTTCTCATTTTCATAATTTTCCCGGCCTCCTCTGAATAAAACGAAGTACTCTTATTTTTAAGCTATGTTTTTTCAAGTCAGCCAAAAAAATCGACAAGGCACCTGATCTATGTAATTACTGTTAATGCATAAATTGTTTAATAACATAAACTTTTAGTAACATAAACCAATAGAACCAAAATATGACAACCGATATTATCTACAACAAACTATGGTACGAGTAGTATAGGCTATTCTTACATACATTACGTTAGCTACGATAGATCTAAGTCGTATAAGCCTGGAATACTGGCATTAGCATATGTAATATATACATTGGCCATTCTGTCAGTGACAGTGGTTGTGGTTGTCCCATTGGGTTACGTCTAATGCCTCCCCTCGCCACTTTACATGACGTGATGACCGACTCTCTCACTTACAGTTCCTACCCTACACGCACGCATACACCTGCATGTGAACTACATATAGTCGATCATGTAATTTTATCTTAGACTCAGTTTATAGTATAACTATTTTATAATTAGGTTGTACAGTTTATGAGTTAATCAATTACTCAGGAAGTTATGGTAGTTAATTTGGTATGTAAATGATTATTACATTTTGTGAAAAACTAATAATGAATCTTTTGATTTGTGGGATAAGACCTTTTGTCGCATTTGCTTGCCATTTTAGGCCAACTTGGGAACATTAAATTTTGAGTGAGTAATTTTCATTTAGTTAAGAAATAAGCTATACAGCTGTATAGTGCATTAATTACCTTCAAAAATATATGGATGTTATTGTATTTATGCTAGTTGTTTATACATATAAATTAAGCTTTTATTTATTTTTTAAGTTTAGAAAAAAGTCCATTAAGAAAATCTTAGACTGGAAATAAAATATAAAAAATATAGTTTTTTAAGGAAATTCAGTTTTCTATAGAATAATATGCATTTTTAATGAAATGCGAATGAATAAAGTACATAATTGTTGAATATCTACATATTGGGTCTTGACGTGGTGAGTATCTATACCGTTGACCAAAGTCGCTTCGAAATGGATCCTTCGTTGTAATGGTTAGTTTTTGTAAAACCAATGTGGTACATCTAAAATATTTACATTTTTTCGTTTCAGTACAATATCCAGGTTTCTAGATATTACAAATTCGCCACTTTTAGAACGCAGCCCACATTTACCTTTCAGTCAGAAGGAACGATTTCCATTTATGTGCAAAACTGGATCAAGGAAAATACATTGAAACTTATTCATTTAAAGGAGGGAAAGACAATCAATTTGGGGTATAAATCCACGGGATTGAAAGAGGATGAAAATGAGTTGAATCATTTGATGTGGTGGATAAATAATCACTAAACCAACCAACTTGTCAGCTACGCCTTGTTATTTACCGGGTGTAACCTGGACCCTCAACCCCTCTACTAAACATTGTTAACGCTGTCCAAAACCTTAAGAGAGGGGAGGGTATTTCCTAGTCGAGATATTGATGAAAACAACCAATAATCAACAAGCATCGTGAATAGAAACCAAGAAACTGCTAATTTCTAAAAATTTAAAGGAAAAGCAAAAGCTCCCTAGTAATTGCTTCTACCAAACGCTTAAATTTTATACGAATTAAATCATTAAGCAATAACTAGCTTTTTCCAAATTAAAACAGGAAAGGCAAAATTTAGTTTCGTGAGTTTTATCTTATTATCTTGTGTGAAAAGTTTTTGGCATCTTTTGGGTGAACAGGATTAATAATAATAATAGTGATAATTTAACTTCATATTGTCAGATAAAAGTTCCAATAGTGAAGGTGAATTTTCTGTTGAACAAATCTGATCGAAATGTATTAATTAATTAAAAGTTAACAGCAATTTGTTAAACAAATCACAAACACCAAAGAAGTTTTAAGTTAGCCCAAAACAAAGCTATGAGTGAAGTATTACTGTACATTGCAGGCACTGGTGGCGCAGTGCTGTAACCCAACTACATGGGGACAAAGTGTTTGGGAGATTATAGGCGATAGGTTGGATGCTCGGTCCTCTTAAAACCGACATGGCGTCCGCTTGATGGTTGCTATCGGCGTGGACACTACTAGAGAGGTCTGGGGTGTCCATGTTAGGTGGTAATCATTGTGCGGATGTTGTGTAGGGGAGATAACAGAGTATCAGGCTTGTCAATTAGCTGAAAATCAGACCAGCACTACGTGGTTCGGATTCCACGTAAAGCTGTAGGTCCCTTAGTTGCCCTGGCTGTTGGGCTATTAATAAATTGCCCTTTCTGAGGAACAGTTGAACTCAGTTAGTAACCAGACTACACTCATCCACACTCATCCTACACTCATATAACCATTCATATTCGCCTTAAAATACCAACAACTTTGTGTCGGCGTCTCACATGTAAGAATGTAAGAGTATTTGGAGAACTATTTCACCTATGAAATGATCACTAGCAACTCAACATTTTATCCAATGAATCTATATAGGAACTTATATTTTTATATGTAACACTGTCACGATGAGCTTTCAAGTTCAAGTAATGTTCAAGTAGTTCAAGCTTTCAAGTAATGTTCAAGTTTATGACTGTGCAAGAAAGCCGCCATTCCATCTACGGTACTTAAAACACTAATCAAGCAACAAATGAGTTACTCAAAACTTTTCAACCAATGACATGTAATATTTAGCAAAAGATAAATTAATTACTACGCTATGAAGCTTTTGCTTGATTTTTTAAAGAATTTCCTACAAGCAATTACTTGCCCCTCGAAGCAAAAGATTGAGAATGAAGCAAATGCTAGTTGATTTATTAATACAAATTATAAGAAATTACGCTTATTATAAATTGAAAGAAAAAGTAATTACTCAGTTTATATTCATGAGGCCCAATTCTACTTAACTTTACTTCGAGTGGTTATGAAAGATGGACGATAGGAATACAATCGTCGGTTGTGAGTAGGATCATCATATGTATTACATGAACACCTACAACTTTATGAGTCTAATTTAATTAATTTAACTATTCAGAACAACCGTCAGCAGATCAAATTGATGGTTTTATTTCATTTTATTTACTAGCTGTTTCGTTATAATAATTCCATTTTCAGGTGAATTTGAATAATTATTGGATTGTTTGATTTTTGTCAATCAATATATTGACATATAACAAAAAATAAATAAATAAAATAATAATAAATAAATAAAATAACAATATTAAAAAAGAATAATAATCAATTTGAACTGTTGCCAAGTTAGTATAAATAATTTTAATACTTACAGTTAAGGAGCTATAAACTATGAATTCACATAATTTAATTTTGAAACACAAAAATAAATAACGGGGAAATTTGCCCTTATGTTAAAAATAGCATAGCAAGCTTCATGAAGCAATTAATAATTTATTGTTAAATGTTACTTAACACTCACTGTAGTAATACAAGGAGTGAAGCAACAACTTAGATGTGTGGACACACACCAAGTGTAATGGTACGTAGGTGTTCATTGATTCTACCTCTAAAACACGCACAGCAATACAAAAATATGATTGGAATATGATTTTCCCTAAATATGGATGGAGAAGCGTGGCACCATGAGGTAATTGAAGTCATAAGACACTTCTATCTGCTAATGAACTGCACTAATTAATTAGGGATCATATTAAGTAGATTGAACAGCAAGCAAGCTAACGGAATACATTTACTACCTAACAGATTTTGTTAAATAATAAAAAGTAAACGTTTACCAAGTTAGTTACCTAATTAACAAATTATGACAATAGATCAGAGAATAGAACATTTTATACTTATACGTTTTCGTTCTCTCTCAGAAAATCAATAACAAACCACGATTTATAAGGTTCAGTGGTTCGAAACGACTAAAGGAAACAAACACGATATGAATAATTTGTAAACATAATTAGCTTATTCTTGGACTGTCGCAAGTACAAATGTTATCCAATGTTGATATTCATTAATACGGTTGATTTAAACTCGAGTTTGAATCTTGTCAGCAAACAACAACAAGAGATAATTGGCAATAACGTACCAGAGGCATGTGATTATTATGGACGGGCCACGCACGTTTTTGTTGGTATTTTTATCGTAATGAATTTTTAATAGTATAATCCAAATATTTATTTATAAAAACAATGCTACATTACAGGACAATCCCAATTACAACGTAGCACTAAAAACTAACAATTACAATCATCATGATGCAAGTTTATAAAAAATATACATTACTATTATTATAAATATCTCCGCCCATAACAATAAAATTCATCTAACAAAACTTAACAATAATATATTTTGAAAAAGTAACAATAACAATGCAAAAGCAACGTAATTTCATCAAAAATACATAAAACAAAACAAATAACAATATAATAAATATAACAAAAATAATAAGCAATATATTTAAAAGTAACCTTATCAGTATTTTTGTTGGATTAATAAAAAGTCATGCATTAGTGATTGCTCTTTAATCGTCATTATCCTCATGTTTTTATGTTATCACAACCTACAATCACACATTAAGCAATACACAAATGTTTCCTGAATGAATAGTTTAGCTAAATGGCGGAACCTTACAAGAAGTCTTTTAAGAACTCTCCAGGAGACATGTGAAACTAATGAGGGACATAACCACAGTATACATGATAGTCTTTGGCGATTGAAAACAATAATCTGGTATTGCAATTACAAGTATGGTGGTTTTGAATCATTAGGCCTTCCAAAAACATTCGGTGGTCATACGTGCGTTGGTGTTGATCCACCCATATGGCCTTACATGAAGTTAGTATTGAAATACATGTAGGGGATATTGACCCACCCAGTTGGCCTTCCAATATTTAATCCTAGATGATCCTTGAATTAATCTTACGTAATATTAATTTTGTATTATAGTCCAGGATTTCAAGGTAAAAGTGGTGTGAAACTTCTGAAATCTATGAATAGGCATAGCTTTGCATGACACTTTGGAATCGAGCTCAATTTACCCTCCACTTCAAAATCTACCCTATACAAATATGTCATTATTTTTCAGGGATGGAAACTATCCTTTATTGTCAAAACTTGAAAAACTACAAATAAAGCATATACAAGATCAAAATAATGTTTAAATGAGCTGGCTAAAGGCTGTTAACATTATAACTCTGTAACATTATTGATAACACACTGTCTCAACCCTTAGAAACCACCCCGTAAATATTATTACTACATTGAAAAAAATATATTAAGTCACTTGCATCTTCAATTATTATATAGTTCAATACAGTGTATTTCATTTTGATTTTTTTCAAGCGTAAAGACATATTTAGTGCTACTTTCCAGCCCAAAAAAGTCACCTATTGCAACATCTCAACCCATAGAAACCTCCGTCTTTTATGAAGATGCGTCCAATTCCGATAGATGCTTATCATTTGTTGGGGGTGACAACTACCCCTTATTGACAATATTCAGAGTATTGCATTTTAAAGTTAAAAGTTAAAGTTCGTCTTATTTTACCAGGCGAAGTTAGGGCTAATAAACCCTCTCTAACACTTAACCTGGAGCACAGAATAAATTCTAACTTATACCCTTGCACAGAATGAAAACAGGTCCAATTATGTTGAGAGATTATGGGTAAATTTTCTAAAACGTTATTTGTGGTTTTCAGTAATTTTTCAACCCTCAAACTACACCTATTACGACTTAAGTAAAGAACAAATCCTTGGAATAATTAAATAGCATTGTACAGTATACTTAATTTTAACAATCTATTACAATGATTACACAAGGTTACACTAACAAATGTATTAACATTTGTTAGTGTAACCTTTTGATCCTTAAAAATTTATAGAATAAAAATATTATGATATAAAATTCTCATTCAATTTCCAGCCAATACAAATAAAACGAAAATCTAAATATTTAGTAAAAAAATGCTATATTTTGTTTACTAGCAGTTTTTACATAACATTATAAATTTTTGAATTATTTTAAAGAAAATAATATATTTGTAGGAATTAGAAAATCCTGGATCTCCAAAACTAAGCAGTCTACTCGGTTAAACTGCAGGAATGTATTGTTGGTACAAAACCTAAGTAAATTGTAAGTGGGTAATGATTGGCTTCAAATGGGGTCGTCATGACGGGGGTATTTTTGTAAATATTTAAGTCACAAAATTTAAAACCGACTTTATTTTTGTTACAACTTGCCTCAGTGCCAATGTGAAGAACATTTAACAATGATAATTTGGAACGATTTTTCAAGGTCTTTTTAAAAGATTTTATAAGTGTTTCCTAAAAAACTTACCGTTTTCCAGTTATTTAATACTGAATGTTCCGATTTTTACATACGATGAACAAAAAGCCCTTTTACATCGTATGTAAAAATCGGAACATTCAGTATTAAATAACTGGAAAACGGTAAGTTTTTTAGGAAACACTTATAAAATCTTTTAAAAAGACCTTGAAAAATCGTTCCAAATTCAGCAAGCCATAACTCAGTATCAGGCTTAAGTAATGATAAAAAAGCCAAACTCCTTTTTTTAGGAGCTTTGTTTTTAATTGTATGTTTCTTGGAAAAATGTTCACTTTTGAAGTTATGTTAAAAAAAGCCGCGAAAAATTAGTTTTTGATGAAAAAGATTTTATTTCGTTAGATTTTTACTAACTAAAAAAAATTACTTTTTGAAAAAATTTAAAGAACGTTTGTTACTTTGAGTTCATTTTTATATCGATTCACGTGGTAATTTTCAACGTGAAAATTCCCACCCCCAAGATTGGGCAGTAACCACCTCCCGAATAAAAGCACATATCGGCATAGGGTAGATTTTGATCTTTGAGATATTCCGTTTTTCACATTTTCACATTTTTTTGAGATTAAATACATTCACATTTTCAAGGAAATATATTTATATTCACAGTACAAGTAAACGTCACACAACACAAATTTGTTACAATATGAGCACAAAATGCACAAATATATTTTAATACAAGTACAAAATGCACAAATATTATGGTGATCAATTTCGGTGAACCACGCTCACCTTCTTCAGATCAGAGGGATTCACAAAAGAATCACCGAAATCGATCATCATAATATTTGTGCATTTTGCGCTTATATTGTAATAAATTTGTGTTGTGTGACAATTTACTTTTATTGTATATGTACCAACACGTATTATGCTAATTAAAAAAACTATTTATATTCTATAAAGTCTGAGCGGAAAACCTTCATATCCAGGACTATTAGGATACAATAATGATTATGTTGTTTTTATACTTATTATACTTGACGTCACCACAGTTAATCATCACACAGTGTAACAAGTAATTCCTAGCAAATACTGTCAGTAATACACGAGATACATACAAGATGGGGCACATAATTACGTGTTACTACAGTAGTATAGCAACACTGAATCGATAGTAGGCTATAACAGTGTGAATTTACAATAGTTTTAGTTTGGTTAGTTTTGATATAAGTACTTCCCATATTTTATACCGATACTAACTCCCTTTATTTCCTTTAAATGATACTTATAATATGATTACTTTAATATAAAAGCGTATGTAGTAAGGAGCAGCGTGAAGTTGTCATCACATAAAGTTTACTATGGACTGAGCCGATAATATGTCCGTTTTGTAGTGTTCCAATATTCAGCTGTGAGGTACTAACCTCTACAGATAGTGGCGGTTTTGTGCTGTGGCCTCAAGCTGGCATATCACAGTTCCGCCCCTCCCACCACCTTGCCGTCCTGGGCTCGTCTCTCAGATACCTCTATGAAATATTGTTGGAGGTCTGGTGAAGGTGAATCTCGATGGCCATATCTTAAATTACCCCCTTAAATACTCATAGTTAGGCCTGTATACAAATACATCTTGATTGTGCAAAAGGATATCGTATGCCCATTTTAAATTATGAAATTGTAACTTTTTTCAGAAAGACATCATGGCCATGGATTTTGCTACACTTCCAAAAGGAATCCAGTTTATTTGAACTTATTAGCTTTAATTAAACAAACCTAACAACTAAGCTTTAAAAATACTTAATACAACAATAATACAAACAGCGGAAAATACGAGTATGTACAGTAAAATAATAAAATCTCCGACTTAGAAAAAAGTATGTCGAAAACAGAAATGCTTTCTACGAGTACCATTGCTGCCGGTTAAATAATTTCACAGCTACATGGCAACAGGCAAGTATTTGTGATAGTAGGTTAGCTGACATGTTGGTTTGTGGTTAGCTGTTTATTTGTCAAACACGAACTCGGGAACAACTCGTCAACTAAAGGAGGTTCGTTTCTCTCGCTAAATTCCGTCCTGAGGTTTTTACCCACTTGGGTTATTTGTCCTTGTTTCCTCGTACATCAATTCGTGAGGTGTTTTCTCCTGTCTTGTTTTGTTTGAACGTTAGAAGAAGGATGAAATTACTTCCGCCTGGTTGGGAGGTTGATAAAACTATAGTCTACTTATAATTTGTTAAAAAGGAAGGGGGTTGTATTAACAAATATAATAACGTTTGGGTGTCTTTACTACTTTAGCCCATCGAATGATAGATAGAAATATATGAGTTTAACACAATTAATTGCATGACAAATGGATTTTATAGATTTCCTTCTTACCTAATTTTTTATAAGACAGCTATAGTGTGAAATGTTGTTGACTTATGACTGTTGTCGGTCATCACCTTGGTGCATCACGCCCACCTCACACCGTGGCGGCAGCAACCATTAGGCCTCTCTGGTCAGTGGGCTTATATCAGCAGTGGTATACCAAATGTATGGATTCATGTTAGTCACAAATAAATAATGCTCTTTGCCACATAGACAAAGGACTAGAAACTAGATTTAAAAGGTATCCAATTTTGACTTGTATAGCTCTTGTGTTTTACACCTCTCATCTCAATGAAATACATATAATATTATACTGTATGACAAAATAATAAATATAACTAAAACTTACACACACAATGACAATAATTATCACATTATAGATGTGACGAAGGTTGGCTGGACATACAAGGTTATCGGGGATGTGGCAAAAGAACATTTGGTACATTTAAGATGTATTCCTCTGATTAGCCTATTTATTAAATCATTGAAACTTATAGCATAGCAATAATTTCCGCACTTTATTAACAAATACATTATTATAACAACTTATAGAGTATAAAATATGTATTAGGAACCTTGATAGCATTTAAAAATATGCATTTTTCAAAACAATAAACGATAAATAATTTCTAAAGAAAGCACGCTTCCTTCTATTTCTTGATGTGTTTTACAAATAAAGATAGTTGAAAATAGGCTACTCTCTTTTTAGGGTTTGTTTATTCAAACTTATAGTTAGGCATACCTTTTAAAAAGAAAAATGTATAAATTGTATATAAAATGAACATATTGTAAAAATTACTTTATTAAAAAAAATAAAAAGAAAGGACAATGTTTTTTGTTTGGTAAAAATATAACATCAATGTATGTCATGTTGCAAATTAAATGAAGAACTAAGGTATTGTACAACATTTGTTTTTCATCTGCTGTTTAAAAGTAGTAATAAATACTCGCAAGGTGTATAATGTACACAACAAATGTTTTATTGTAGAGATTTGAAACATGACATTGGGTTGATAAAATTTTTTTAACACTATATTCATAGTAAGCCAAAACATTAAATACAAAAATGTTGGTTTTCTAAAGACCTTTATCAATTATGTGTAACATAGGTTACTATTTTAAGGAGTTTTATTTACACCAGCTTTAACGGTTAGTATTTTTTACGATTTCTCAACATTCAAAAATGACAAGTTAAGTGAATATTCGTGTAATTTTCTGAAATGTCGTTAGGTAAACAAAAAATATATCCCCTCTGACGAACGTAAGATTTACAATAACTTTAACTCCAAAAAAATTTTTACATTTTGGGCCACCCTGCCACTAGGGGTAAGAATTATTTGAAAATTTGTGTACTAAAATGATAAGGCTTTAAATACATTTTCAATGAGATGTAACACGACATATGTTTACATTTGAACATTTTCCAAAACTGATCCCCTACCTCAAAAATGGCCTTTTGGTGCAAGTAACAGCGTTGAAAATAATTTCCTTGAATTCTTTGGGATCGAAATGTAGGATTACGGTTGGAAGAAATGTTCCATTTCAATTCGTTTATTCGTTATAAGCAGCGGCACTGTGATCTGAAACACACTGTATATAAAAATAAGGCTTCCGTACGTTAATTTTCACCAAAGTCTAAAACTAGCCAATGGATTCACTTTAAAAGTGTTTACACAGCATTAAAATTATATACAAGAGTGTGTAACATATATATATATATATATATATATATATTTATTTATTTCCTAAATTGTAAACGGGAAAAGGCATTTAAAGTATTTCCCGAGCTACACACATTTCACAAATGAAAATAAATGTCACTGCCGAAAACGTTCTACTGTTACCAGCTGATTTATGTGCATATTATCATTGATTTTGTAAGCACACATATATATTTATCATGTAATGTTAAGTGTTACGTCTCAAAGTTGATCGGTCTAAGCCGCAGTAAACCGTGACCGGGTTTAGATCTAGTATCTACTAAGAAAGGCGTGTTATGGTTTTCTTGCTGTAGAATATTTTTTCGAACTTCTCGCCTTATCTTTTTTTTAACGAAAAAATAATAATGGCTCGGTAAACTTCTTCACTGTTTCTCGCCTTGTAGTCATATAGCATCAAGCCTGACTGCCGATTGACGGACACGTGCTAGTTCTGTCACGTGTAACGAAACAATCGTGGTGGTGAAGGACAGAGAAACTGCCTATAATGAGTATAAAGAATTGTTGCGTGTGTAGAAAATCTAAGTAAGTTCTTTATGTTAATTTTCTAAAAAAAGAATAATTATAAGGTAGAGCTGATTTGATGAACGCGGTATTTGCTCTCTCTCTCTCTAAAGTATATTTGCTGCAAGTACACATACTGGGTAGAATCTGACTTCTTTGTCTGAAGCAGAAACCAGAAATAACAATTATATTAAGAGTTTACTTATAATTTAACAGCAACGCTTAGAAGGCTCTCTAACACCGACCGGCTCAGCTCGGCGGAACGTTTCGCCGCCACTGTCGCCAAGATTAGCAGGGTAAATGAATCCCTTGCTGTTGGCCGGTTTTCACATAGGGCACCGTGCTCCTACCGTGTCGTGTCATGTGGAATCGAAAAATGGTCTAATCCATTTATTTTTTATGGGAAAGCAGTTTGCGATTTTCACATGACCTGTCGTGCTGTTTTCGATCGCTCGGTGGAGCAAGTGAAAATGCCTTACATGTCGCCCTACGTCGCCGCATCGGCGCCCGACCCCTGCTTTTCCTAGTTCGGGTGTTTCCGGCCTCCTCCGAAAATTGCCGATCGATTGCATTTTTTATTTTAAACTGTCTGTACACTTTAGAAGGAGATTTTCGAACATCGGATAACTTATCCTGAACATTTACGGAACTTTTCAGAGTCATCTCAACGGTTTCTGGAACTCCCCTGCCTCTTCTCTAGTTCGATACAGAGGGTTAATCCAATATAGTTTCGGCCGTTTTTTTCTTATTTTTCTTCAACTGTAGAATAAACCGCTCAAGCAATAACAACATCCGTAACGTCCTGATCCATTTCGATGACAGAGTAGTGAGTTCTATATTCTAAAGCTGCGTTTACACAATATAGCAAAACATACTATATACCAAAACATGCTATAAAGCAAATGTTATAGAATAAATGCTATATGTAGCAAAACAACAAATGAACGAATGTTATATATAGCAATTTTGGATATATGTAGCAGAAATTCTGTTTCGGTAAGTGAGGGAAGACTGGAGAACGACAAGGACATGGTAGGAGCACGACAGTAACCGGGTCCTTAACTGCTGAAAACGCACGACATGGACACGGTAAGAGCACAGTAGGAGCACGGTACCCTATGTGAAAACCGGCCTAAACAGCACTCCTGCTGCGTGCCCAGAGCACAATCGGGAATAACTCCCTAATTTATTGTAAACTTTATCAATAAAGATTGTATGTATCATTAATATACTTTTTCGGCCAAAGATAATTGTACTAATTTCAAATCGAAATTCGTACAGGCGTCATTTAACAAATAATAATTGGTTAGTTATTATTTATTATATAATAATAACTAATAATACAAATAATATAAAATAATTAATAGTAAAAATAACACTTATAATGTATTATATTTATTATTAGTTTTAATCTACTCTAGGTTGGTTATTACCATTTTTTCGCTATATTCTCAACATTTAAATAAAAAATATCGCAAGGTTTGTTAATGAGTTAGGAACCAAGAAAGGCCAAATTAGCCATCTTCGTAAAACAATTTTTCGAATGTTTTCCCTCAACACAAATTTTACTTGTAACAAAACAATCTATTTTATTCAAAAAAATTCAAAAATAATGTTCGATCGAACACCCTTAACCTGGGGACCAACTGCTTAAAAGGTGACTTCCGAACCACCACCAGTGATCGGGCGTGCAAGAACGGGATCGCTCAGACTACTGGTAGTCCAAGGGACAGCCACGCTCGATAAGCTTGACACCGTTATTTTACGATGACGCCGGAACCCTCCGGTCAAGGCCACTGGTTAATCAGTTAATGGATTACAAGTGGTGCTGCTTAGCAAGTCAAAAAATATGTTCAAACTTGTGAGTAGAGGATGAAGATGACTAGCTTTAATGAGTTGGAATACATTACCTTCATTTGGATTTAAGTACTCTAAATGAGCCCAAGAATGATGATCCACACAAAGTCTCTACAACTAATGGACATTCATGTAAAAATGGTGTTTACGCCGCAACACAA